>VDFB02319002.1:12524-57896 GCA_007258455.2 Sequoia sempervirens
GTTTTATATTTTGTACTCTTTTATGTCATGAACTAAAATATGTGTTGTTTATAGAAGAGTTTTTGCATCCTCATGATGCTACTTGTCGAGGGGTACATTGCAAATTCCAGAAGTGGGAGTTGAGGTACAAGTGTTGATCTTGCGTCTTTTGTGCACGCATCATCATCCAACCCCATCATGCATTGCCTATATTCAAAAGTGAGAATGTTGGCAACATGCTTATCTGGAGACATCGAGTAAGGTGCACGCACCCTCTGGCGAGGAACACATGCGAGAACATCACGTGATACGAGGACATGTACTTACAAGGTTTAGAGGCCACTAGTACTGGTGATGTTTTGGCGGCATTTTACCGGATCTTCCGTGATGCTTGAGTATGAGAACATTTTACGGTCACATTTGTGGTGGCCAGAAGGTTTACGTTCCATAAAAGATAGAGAAGGTCTACTTAGGTACTTTTAAAATGTTTTAATTATTTTTATATATGAAATCCGATTGAAATTTACACTTATTGATCACTCTTTTTTTAGACTAATGATCCACATGATGCATTTTACCAAGAAATGATTTTTTTTACTTAAACATCTAAATGATATTACATTGGAGATCTTGAGGCCACCATATGTACATGGTGGGATGCCCAAAATCCAAGATTTAAAAGATGAGCTCATTGTTAACCATTTTAGTTGTGTTGTTAGGTAATAACACGTTCAACCGAATCCCAAGGTCCTTAAGAGTATGGTACCTATCTAAAGAGTATCATGAGGGACCAATATAGGTCATTTAGAGGAACAAAGAAATTACAAGTGTCCCCATGGTTCGGTGGAAGGACCTGAGTGTTGGATGGAAAGGAGGCTGAAAGAAAGGAAAGGCCTCCACTAAGGCCAAGGTATGTGATACTATCAACAATGTAATTATTTACTGATTACTCTTTCTTTTTACATAATATAACGTATTTTAAACTTTTCATAGGCTACCCAACACATCGAAGGAAACAAAGGCAAGACTGGAAAAACATGTGCAGCACAAACTTGGCTCTGGTGGTTATATGAAATTAGCCACATGAATTGTAAGTATCAATAAATGAAATATTGCATCCAAATAATAAATTGCAAACAATTTTAGTTTTATCACACCATAGAAGCAAAATTCATGATCTTATGAAAAAATGCAGGGCTCTGAATCCAACAGAGTGCCCACAGAAGAGGACCTAAATATTTCCTTCCAGCAAGGCTATGGAGCCATGGATAAACACCTAAGACTCCTAACTGGGCAAACACAAGCTTCCACTGCATCTGACATGTAGCTAAATAAACTCAATGAAGTTTATTTAAAATATGAATACTTGTGGAATCTATTCAATATTAATTTCCATCATAAAGTAATTATGTGCCTATTTGTTTTAAATAGGAAAGCAATGATAATACTACACATGACATTGGAATGTAGCTTGGTGATGGTGGAGCACAACCTACAAATGAAGGTCATGGTGTGCATCCCGGTACTAGATGTATTCATGTGCTATACAAAATGCAATATGGATTAATACAATTAAACATATTTAATTGCAATTGGTGTATTAATTAATGTAACCTTTCATGTTTCAACTTTAGATCATGTAGAGTGTGATCAACATGTTGAGCATGATTAGGCTAAACAAGATCAAGAACATGATGTGGCCCCATTAGGTAAAGAGGACCACTCTAATGTTCTTTTAAACATATATTAATTGCAATTGGTGTATTAATTAATGTAACCTTTCGTGTTTCAACTCCAGATCATGATTTTGTTGGAAATATATGCCTCAATCTCACAGGCTGAAACCTCTAAGAGAGGCAAGTCGGTGTGACATGCTTTGGGTTTGGCCGACTAGCAACTGTGGATCTTGTGGTTTGTACAGGTCGCCAAGACAATGTTTAAGTCATACCGAAGACGCTTATCACTGTGACTTGTGATTATCATTGTAACCCTATGCCGAGTGGAGATCTCTGGCCGACAGGCCATTCATATTGTATATCGGGGAGACCCTTGGCCGAAAGGCTTACTTTGGTATGAAATCCCAATGATAGCTAAAGTCTTGCCGACAGTGTTTTCTGTTGAAGCCTTCAGGGAGAGTCTTGGGTGTTCGGTAAGAAGTCTTACCGATAGGAATGTCTCACTGACAGTATTCACTTGGGGTAACTCAAAGGTCTCAGGGAGAAGTCTCAGCGACCAGTGAAGGTCTCATCGATGGGGATACACTTGGAGTCTTCATGGTGACACAAATACTTTGGTATGAAGTCTTAGCGATGGAAAGAAGTCTTGCCGACTGTTGCTTGGTGCTCGGTATGATCTCTTAGTGAAAGCGGTATGTCTTGCCAAATGTTGAATGTTTCGGTATAACCCCTTAATGACTCGGTATAATCTCTCAGTGAAAGACGATTGTCTCACCAAATGGAAACTCACGTTTGTGTGACTTTGAAGCTTCGGTATGATGTTTCACCGACAAGGCGAAGTCAGAGCGATAGCTCTCTAGACTCGATGTAACATCTTGGCGATAAGGATGACTCTTGGTGACATCAATGGTTAAGCCTTGTGGCATCGGGGAGACACGGTTAGTGTCTCACTGACATGCCAACACAGGTTGAATGCTTTGAACGAGTGAAGACCATCCTACATGGATTGTGTTCGACCAATTAGAGAAGCCGAATGGGAACCGCCACCAGTTGGACTGTTGCGGTTGTTACTGAGAGGAAGCTCGACATATAGGGGCGTCATGGATTTACTCAGAAGTAGTAGATGATGTCTGGTTCGATGGTTCGACGGATTGCTGTGTGATTGTATGATCAATGGATGAATTCTATTATGTGAAGACTGTAATGTGAATGTTCTATAACAAGGTTTTTCATGGTGAATGCTATTGTAAACTGACATCAGAAAGATAAGTTAGATCTATGTATGTAATCTTTATTACTATAATACAAAGTGACTTCTCTTGGTGTGGTGGATTTTTCTCCCGTAAGGGTTTTCCCACGTATATTTGGTGTTCATACACGTGTTTGTCAAATACTCTATTTTTGTTATCCCTTTCATGTGCATCTTAATTGGACTGTAATTGTAAAATTTAAAAGTTATCTCTACATCCTTCCCTGAGTTTTTGACGTTAGGAGAGTTGCTTCCGCATCTAGCTTTCCTTACAGATTTAGATTGTGTTCAAAATGTTGAGCATGAGGCTTTAAGACAAGATCAGGAACATGATTTAGCCCCATTAGGTAAAGAGCACCACTCTAATGTTCTTTTAATTAATGAAATAATTGTAACAATAATAATAAAACATATCAATTCAACATTTCTTTGTTATTGCAGCAAACCCCCCCTTGCAGCGGCCTCCACATCGTGAGTACACGACTAGGCATACATTAAGATCATGAGTAGAGGGTAGAACAATTGTAGGGGGATAGATGATTTAGAAAATGATACTCCACTTCTTTTCTTAGCTGCAAAAAAGAAACAAAAAAAGTGATTGTAATCATAATTATGACAACCATTTTTTTGATAATATGTTAATGAATGTTAAAAACTGATATTTTTGACAACAATATTTTTTATAATATGTAAAAACTGAAAGAATGAATGTTATATGTTAATGAATGAATGTTATATGTTATTAATGGATGAATGAATGAATGTGAATATGTTAATGAATGAATGTTATATGTTATTAATGGATGAATGAATTATTAATGTTATCTGATTGGGTATGGGGAATTGAGAGTGATGTGAGGTGGGGGGGAGGGTCCAAATGAGCTTCCATCATCACGTGGTTGGCCCTGTTAAGTAGAGAATATTAAACTATTCTCAAAAAAAAGAAGCTCAATAAGGTAATGCACTTTTCAATGTAAGAAATGCATTGTTTGAAGCATCAAACCAATATGCAAAGATGAAAGAAAGTGCTAACTTTTCACTATGGTGGCAGAAAAATGATTCTTTATACCCTGATGCCTTCATTTTCCAAGCCAATTTCTCCTACTTTGCATAGCTCTGCCATGTTTGTGGATGTGATATGTCTCCTACACAAAAACCATGTACCATTTTACAACCTTCAATCCAACTACATCCAAGTGTCTTTTTAATTCCTATATCTTTCATCAATCTCTTTACTATTTGAATCTCATAGAGATGTTTTAGATAAAGAATATATTATCGTGAAATGTGCCTCTAGTTGAGTAAAGTGAATCCATGCTCTGCATCATAATTTAAAGTTGTTTCCATTCCAATGTTCTGAGTTTAGTTTGTTTGTATGACATTGTATGAATACCAAATTGTGTTGTGTGTGGATTTGGTTTCAAAGCTTTGTTTCCTTTGTTTTTAGTGGTGACATAACTCTAAAATTTGAATTTTGTGCATAACAGGTTAGTGGAAAAATTGACAGCTTTGAAGGGTTTAGAGGCTCGATTGAGAGAGATATATGGATATTTGGATCTTGTTGTTGATGGGAGGCTTCCACTTAACCATGAAATTTTGTACCATCTGCAGGTATGCAAAAAAATTTCTACTTACATTCATTCAAGAGGCTAAATCACTTATCTTTTGTCATATGGTTGGATTAATGTGGTATACAATGTTAATGTGGGCTATACTTTTTTTAATATGTTCAAGTTATGCATAATTTACAATGAATAGAGGGTGAAAAGGGGCATGTAAGTTAAAACAACCATCATTAACAATCATTCTTTATACTATGTTATATTTATTCATTATTCCTAAAATTATTAAACATACAAACTAGGAAGAGAACTCTATTCAATACATGAGTATGTACTACATATATTGTTGTATCCAAGCCTTATGATCTTGGATATATCTAGGAAGGCCCAAGAAAGGAGTTTCATTTATATAAGTAGTTGATTGGATGTCTGAGAAGTTTTGGAAGAATAACAATATAGGACTTGTACGTGTAACAATAAATAACAATGCACTAGTTTCAATAAGAGTTGCATGGACATGGATATAGACACAGATGTGATTTTTTTTCAATGCCCCCCTTCTGTTGTTATGGTATTGATCTTATTATAGGTCCTCTCTATATTTCTAGCATTTTATTGAACACTACCTCTGAAACAAAAGCAACATTTTGTCTACTCTCGTACAATTGTTCCTTTTGTAATTCCAATTATTATCCTATACTACAACTTTTGGAGTATTTTGTAAGAGTGAATTTACAATTCAATATGCAAATTCATCCATGTTTCAGAACTTGCAACCTCAAGATGCATAAATACTATCTCACAAACCCCTTGCACTAGCACACAACAATACAACACCTGCCTGTGAATATTGAAATAATTAATCAATTTGCATTCTCACATCACTGATAGGAGCCTGCTCAGATGAATGAAAGGATAAATAATTTAATATAATAATATAAAAAAAAAATTATGGTTTCAATAATGTAATATTATGAATAGTTTATCCTTTCTCTCCCATATTTTTCCCCCATGATAAAGAGTTAGAAATTAAAACACCAAAAACAAATGAATATTGTTGTTCCATATTCTCTTCTTCTCTTATTATCACATATTTAAACTCTCCACTTAATGAAAAAATTGGCATAGCTCAATATCACCCATTGTTGGCTTCAAGTGCTCATTATAAGTAGTCATTTTCCCACGATTCATGTAGTGATAACTAGTTATTCATCCTAGACCATTAACCTAGAAATATCCACTTTTCCAATCATATTTCACCAAATTACTTTTTTCCAAGATAGTTGCAGTTGAATGTATTTGTTAACATAAGAGTTTAATTATCAGAAGTGCTAACAAGTACCATTAAAGTAAAATGCAAGGGTCATACTTGTCTAACAATACCATAGTAAAATTACTATGTACTAAATTGAAAAACACAACTATGCATACCAAGTCTTCCCTTCTCTCTTCTAAGGTATTGTCTTTCTATAAAGCATCAACAGATAGACCATATAGAACTGGGTTTCATAGCATGTGAATGTAAAGATAAGTGTATCCCAACCATGTTCATGCCTCCCTTACATCTTGAACTATACCTAGGACAATTTCTGCATTTAAATGACCTGCTAATTTTGAGATAAACTGGCTCTCAATTGGTAATTGTTTTTTATTATGGAACAAATAGGTTTTAGAGGGATCCTGAAACCCTTAATAGTAATAAAGTGTAAGATAAAACATTAACAGAGCACAAACAAAAAACAAGAAACTACCCACAAAGAAGAACACACAAGATAACCAGGGAAGAAAAGAAAAAAAATTGACAAAAATCCACAAAACAACTAGCCTCTAGGCCAAGTTCCGAAGGATCTCTGTTGCTTCCTGCTCCAGACTGTTCATGTTGAGTGTAAACTTCTTGATCTCCTGGATATTGACTAAAGCTTGGTCTTCCTTCCTTTTCAAGTTTTCTTTGGTCCTGTTACTCGACCCCCCACTATCCGGTTTCCCTTCCTCATTGTCCAAATCAAGAAACACAACAATTTTTACTTGATGGGATTTTTCCAGGTTTTCCACCATGGTATTCATGGTCTGTGCAGTGAACTTCAAAATTTTATGGTTCATAATCAGCACTTTGTGGAGAGAGCTTTTAATGTTCCTCAACTGCTCCTCCATATCCTCCTGCTTGAACATGATTTCCTTTGAAATCCTATGATTCCTCTGCAGTTTTCTTGAGGAACTTAACCATATACTTCTTCTCCTCTTCTATCCATAAATTAGTAGCCCGACCACTTCCATTGCCTCTATTATTGTCAAGAATAGCTTTCTCCAGTTTTCTATTCATAGCTCTTTGATTTAACTTAATTTCCTTAATTTCAAAGAATTCCCATCTCATAAGCCTAAAGTTATCCACTGCCCCATTACGGGCAATTACAAGCACATCAGTGGGAAATTCTTGTTCCTCCTTAAAATAATGATCCCCTGCCTTGAGATCCATAGGGAAGTGAGGTCTCTCTTCTCTATCGGTCACATGATGGCTGGAATACTCAGACAACGACTCCTCTTCATTCACATCATAGGTGGGGTCCTCTGACACTTTTCTCTTGCCCTTTTTTAGAGTAGAATCCCTAGGTTTACCCTTGTCCTTGTCATCAACCCTGACCTTAGGTGATGGTGGCTAGTGAGGCAGATCTGGCATGGCTTTGAAGTGATCATAAATTAGGACAAGTAGTCCTTCATGAAGAATAGAATACCTAATGCGGTTTTGTTTATGGTTTTTCAGACTAGTATTCAGAGAAGAGGCTAGATAAAAAGGAAAAGAAATCCTGACCTGGTGCCTGAAATGATTCAGAAGGACGAAATGATACCCAAAGACTCTAGTATAATGGCCATCCAAAGTAACATACTCCATCAGCACATTCAACACCCTCCTCCAATGTGACACAATTTTTTTTGTGTCGTAGTAGCTTCTGGAGGTCCTTCGTAACTCCTTCTCAGCATCCGACTTGGGGAACTTGTTGACCGCTTCATCAAATTGTTTCCTATCCATATAAAATTTTATGCCCTCCATCGAGAGGCCAGTAACCTTAGCAATTAGCTGTTCATTGATAACTACATGTCTGCCAAATAGGTTTATCTCACCATTTTTCCAATCTTTCTCAAAAACCCTAGTTACATCTAAGTCCTAGCCATGGAGATTTTCAATAAAAAATAGTAATGCCTCCATTCTCTAGTTTCTTCCATAGCTTTGGATTGCTCTTTAGCTGTGCACTCCTTATCGACTCCACTTTGTGACTTTCGCCACCCATCATTTCGCCGGCAAGAATAGAATAGTCTAGAACCCTGTAGAAACAAACTCCTAAAATGCCCAAAAAGTGAGATAATAATCACATGCAATCGGGGAATGAAGTGATTACCCCTAGGCCAACTCAAAATAATCATTAAAACGTAGTCCCGAGACTATAGAGGAGGACACTCAGCCATCATTCAATGGAATGGGAAATTGCACCTTCCCGTGAGCACGGTCATATGTCAACAGGGCTTTAACATCAGCCTCCAACTCATCCTGCCCCTGTCACATCACCTTTTTCGGAGCTTTGACACCTTTTTTGGAAAAGAAATCTGCCACCATGTTTATTTCCTGATAGACATGTGTAATATAACTTTTCTCAAAGGTAATAATAATTTCCTTAGAGAGATCGATCCAATTTTGTATTGACCATGAGGGTTTCTAATGGTCCTTTAGACATTGGATAATATTAATCAAATCCCCATCAATCCACACATATTTATACTTTAATTGGCTAGCCAACTTTAAGGTCTGGAAAACACCAGAGGCTTCAGCCACATGGTTGGTCTGAGTGCCTAAAGGAACCGCAACAGCTTCAATGAAAGCACCATTCCCATCCCTTGTCACCCCTCCACTCCCGACAGGCCTAGTATTTCCCTTGGTCGCACCATCAAAGTTGATTTTGACCCAGCCAGGGGGAGGAAGACTCTAGAATATGCCATCTCTAGGATCCTTGATGCATTTTGACATATTGAACATGTCCACATTAATCTTCTAGGCTCCCACAATTGTACAATCATACTCCTGCATACTGACCTTACCTTTACCTTTCAACTTGTTGTTAAGAAGATTAAAATTTTCAACCACAACTCTAGTAATCTTACCAAAGACCACTTCCTCTGAGAGAGAAACATCCCTGAAGATTTTTTTATTGCATTATTTCTAGATACCCCAGGCAAGGTGAGGAAAGATATAGTTCCAGAGCAGATTCAAGGCCCAATTCTTTGAGGGGGCCTTCCATTGGTTATAAAAATCCACAATAGTTCCAGGAAAAACTCAGCTAAGATCCCACATTCACAGAATCCTACACCATATGGCATGAGAAAATAGACAAAGAAGAAATAGATGTGAGGAGGTCTCAGCCTCAGCACAACACAAATAACACCTATTAGGAAAAGATAACCCCCTCTTATAAAGATTATCATTAGTCAACTGCTTATTTTGAAGAAGGATCCAGACAAAAAAATTAAATTTCAGAGTAAGGTTGTTGACCCACACCTTATCCAAAACATGGACATCAATGCCAGAGTAACAAAAGGCCACAATAGAAGAGACAGAGTAGGTACCAAAGGATGATAGCTTCCAAATCAAAGTGTCCTCCCTCCCTTGAGAGTTGATCTTGATCAAATTAAGAAGAGCTTGTAAAGGTTGAAGATCCTAACTAATAGAAGAGATCTCAACCCACTGATCATTCCTCCAAAAATCCCCAACCAACCAGCTAAACCCAGACTTGCATTCCTCCATATAAATACTATAGATCAGATTATTGCAAAGACTCTCCTTGCCAATCCACTTGTCTTCCCAGAACCAAATTTTCTGTCCATCACCCACCTTCCAAAAAGCTTCTTTTCTAGCCAGGTCTCTAGCTTTAATGGTATTATTCCATAGAAAAGAACTAGAGGGAAGGTTATGAGAGTTGAGAAAATCTTGAAGGGAATCAACCTCCCTCAAGTATTTACTACGCCAAATAGAATTTCATTCACAAATGTCCACAAAATTTCTCCAAACCTGCTTAGCCAAGAGTGCTTTATTAAACACTCTAATATCTCTCAGACCAAGACCTCTAGACTTCCTAGGTCTACACACTCTCTCCCAAGCCACCAATGGAATCCTCTACTTCTCCTCAATCCCTGACCAAAGGAACTATTTTTGGATCTTTTCAATAATATCAGCAAACTTCATCAGGATCTTGAATAGACTGAGAGCATAAACAGGAAGATTCTGAAGAGAAGCCTTAAGTAACAGAACTTTACCAACTTGACTCAAAAGGGCCCCTTTCCAACCAGCTAATTTCCTGTTGAACCTATCAACCAGAGAAATCCAAAAGGAGTCTAGAGGTTTGGACCCTCAAGGAAGGCCCAAGTAAGTTGAAGGAAGGGAATTAACACCACGGCCCAGGATATTTGCAATCTTCCTTTGTCTGTGCTCAAGGGTATTGAAAAAATAGAGGGAACTTTTGGTCCTATTAATCTTTTGTCCCAAGCCCTCCTCATAAAGAACAAGACAACTCTTTAAAGCCCAGGCTTCACCAATAGTAGCACTTCCCATAAGCATTGTATCATCCACAAACTGCTGGTGTGAACAGACCAGATTTGCTAAAGAGGGTTTTAAACCTTTCAAGCAACCTTCTATCACTCTTTTATGCATGAGCCTCCCAAGACTTTCAGCCATGAGGGTGAAAAGAATAGGAGAGATAGGATCCCCTTGCTTGACTCCTCTTGACACTTTAAAGAAACGAGAAGGAGAACCATTTATAATCATCAAGGTACTAGTGGTAGAAATCAATTCCCATATCAAATGTAGAAATCTTTTAGAGAACCCAAAATCTTGTAAGACTTTAATCAGGAATTTCTAGTCCACCCTATCATAGGCCTTAGCCATGTCCAGTTTAAGCAAGAAGCCTTGGTTTTTCGAAACTTCAAGGGAGTGGATATTCTCATGAACCATAATTATTAAGTCCAGAATCTGTCTGCTCAGAACAAATCCACTCTGTTGAGGAGAGATCAACATAGGAAGAACCCCGAGCAACCTAGAAGTGATCACTTTAGAAATAGTCTTGTAAAAAGAGTTGCATAAACTAATAGGATGGAAAGAATCAAAAGAGTTAGCATCAGGAAATTTAGGTTGAAGAAAAATGAATGTAGCATTAATCTCTTTCAGCAATTTCCTAGCCCCAAAAAACTCTTTAACAGCATTAGTAATATCATCAGCAACAATTTCCCATAACACTTGGAAGAAGAACATGGGGAAACCGCCTGGGCCAGGGGCCTTATTTCCTTCAAAAGAAAAAATAGCCTTCCTAACCTCATCCTATGAAGGGATAGCCATCAAGAGATTATTTTGATGGTCATCCAAGACATTAGGAATGGCCTCAATAAGAGTATTTTAAGCATCCACATTCAACTCTTCTCCTGAAGAAAAGAAGGTTAGCAAAGAACTGAATAGCTTCACTTCTAATCTCTTCCTCTCTCTCAATTTTGACCCCATCTTTCATTATATAGGAAATTTTATTAGAGGCCCTATGTTTCATGGTATTCAATTGGGAAAACCTGGTGTTCTTGTTCCCGGCAGCAAGCAAAGCACATCTAGATCTCTGTTTCCAATAATCCTCTTCTTTCGAAATGATATTATGATATTTAGAGAGTATTTCATTTTCATTTAGAAGGATATCTACCACATAACCATCTCTCTGGATACAGTCCTGAATATCCCTTAAGTCCTGTTGAATGGCAGCTTTAGACTCAAAAATATCCCCAAAGACTTCATTGTTCCAAGTCTTGATCTTAGATTTAACTTCGCCAAGTTTCTTAGCCACTCTAACATGGCAGCACCACTAAAATTTATTTTCCACCACTCTTGAATGCAATCAAATATTTTAGGATGAGAGCCACATTTTCTCAAATCGAAAAGAAAAATTCCTCTTACCTAACATAGATTCAACCACAAAACTTATTGGGAAATGATCCAAGCCAATTTTGGAGAGAGCATTTAACAAACAATAGTAGTCCTTCATCAAGGTATATGAAATTAAAGCCATTTCAAGCCTTACTTGAATGAGATCATTCCCAACTCTCCTATTAGAGCAGGTGTAGGTGCCCCTCTTGAGATCCACATCATGCAAACATTGAGAATTGATAAAATTCATCAAATACAACTTACTATCCAACTGAATCTGAGATCCACCAAATTTTTCAAACCCCAGCAAGGGTGTATTAAAGTCCCCCATGATGATCCAGTTCTCATTTGAAAAACATGGCCTAAAAAACTCAAGTGTTTTCCAAAAATTCCTTCTAGCAGTTTTACTATTGGGCGCATAGATATTAGACAAATCCAATTGAAGTCATCTCTGATATGCTTAAATCTAGTGGCCACATGATTAGGATCTCCCAAAATCAGAGTACCTTGAATACGGTCTTGATTCCAAAAAGTCACCAAGCCCCCAGAGGCATCGTCCAAACTACAACCCAACACACCACCATTCTTAAAAATCTTAATATTCTCCACATGATCTTTGGACATTTTAGACTCTTGAATAATAAGAATGTCCGGCTTATGGTCTCTAGCAAAATTGTGCAAAATTTCCTATTTATGGGAACTGTTTAGTGCCTGAATATTCCATGAAATAACTTTCATTTTTTAGATGGATTTCTACATAAATCCAGGATGGTTTTTGAGTTTTATCCACAATGTTTTGAATACACTCCTCTCTATGCCATTTAGTTGATTTTCTACCTAAACCTTTCGTCATTCCCACATGCGCTTTGGCCCTATTTCTTGCAAAAACTATGCGAACCCTTTTCCTAGTACCTGCAAAACAACATGAATAAATGAGCTAGACAAGGAATTACAAGCTAAAACAAGGATTACCCATGAAATCCATTTGCAAACTCAAAATAGGAAAGAAATTGATGAAGAACACAATACAAAAGACAAAACTAGATTTAATCCTAATTTAAATAGCAAACACATGATTCCATGGGGGATTGGTGCCAATTTGATGTGAAAATTGGCCCTTTCCCAATTCCTGTGATGAAATCTTGATATGTTGAAGATGATCTTGATCCACTTTGATGAAAGATGAGAACTCCAAGCCAAATCTGCAAAAATCCTAAGAATTCAAATGATGGATGGAAATGGCTAAATATTTTAGCATAATAACTTTGCTTGGATTGTGGATGATAAAATGAGGATGTGAGCTCTTTATTTATAGGATTTCAAGATGGATGAATGTCCAAATTTTAGCAATGTGGGACTAACATTCATCCAATGATATGGTGCCACTTGTCAAACTATGAATGGATGATGGTTGTGCAAGATTTGGGGTTTGTGTCAATAAATGCCAATATTTGAAATTCAAATTTGTTGAAATGACATGTAAGAGGGAAGGGAAAATGCAATAAATGCCACTTGGCTCAAGGCAAAGGACATGTAAGAGGAATTTATTGCCTTGTTGGATGTACATGTTGACTTGGAATTTTGAATTCAAATTGAGAGAATATTCCAAAAGATGCCTTGTGAGGAAAATAGGGATTTAATAAATGAATTAAATCTATTTTCATGTGCAACTTGCATTATCTAGAGGATGTGACATGATATTAGATTAAATTAATCAAGGGTTAATTAATTTAATGAGAGAGATTAGATGATATGACTTATTTGACTTAGATTTATGGATTTATTTAAATCAAATAAGAGAGGAATATGACAAGAGATTAATTAAATAAGGATTTTGATTTATTTAATTAAAAGGGATGGTGTTAGATTAAATCAAATAAGGTTTTAATTTATTTAATTTAATGGATAGACTTTAGAGATTTAATCAAATAAATTGATTATTTAATTAAATAGGGATAATTAGATCAGATGGATTGATTTAATTAACAAGAGAAAGTGACTCAATTAGAAAAAATGATTTATTTAATTAAGAGATGAATATTGATGAATTTAATCAGATAGGCGGATTTGATTAAATGGTTAGACCGAGGGATGATTCAGGAAGAAACAATGTTAGTAAGTCAAGATTAGATGCACGATGTCAATCAGTATATTTTACATGTCTACATTTTGCCCCTCTTTGAAGCAATGCACTCGTTGCGTTGGTTCAAAGAATAAACAATCTCTATCAAAGCCAAAAAAAATCGATATTAAAACTTTCCCCACTGCTACCTGGCGAGAGAATATGCCAATATAATGCCCCCTCGAGAGATCGGACGAAATTTTTTAATTTTTGGGTGATATCGCGAAAAAGGTGACAAAGTACCCGACAAGTTTGAAAGGGGTCCAAGAGGCTAAAAACATGTCTAAAAGCAATAAAACGATGAAAAACAAGCCTCAAACAGACAAAAACAGGTTCGGGGGTCCAAAACCCTAGCAAGATAGCCATTTAGGGTTAAAAAACCCTAATTTTTAGGCTTAAAAGGGGCCTGATGGGTCACTTTCAAGTCATTTTCACACACCTCCTCTAGCAAACCTTGAGATTCGAGCTCTGACTTTCTGGTGATATTGCACAACGACAGCTTCCCCTACACATTTTGGACACGAGTTCAGACCTACCAGTGGCCACCTGGTATTGGGGCATCGGTATGTGACCCTTACTGAAGTTTAGTTTTTTCATTTAATGCATTAATTATCCCCTTAAAAGATGAGCTCGCCTCCAGCGGTGCTATTATAGCACTGCTTGGCATTTAAAGTGCGTCGTGCTAGGCCATTTTGTGCTGCAGCGGTGCTGTTTAGGAGTTTAAAAAGTTTGTCGTTGGGCTCGGGCTCGGCGGGCCAGTTTGGGAAAAGTACGCCGCGGCGGCACCCTTTTCATGCAAATTGTGACGCTAGAAGGAAAATTGCGCCGCAGCGGCTCTATTTGGCTTAATTTAGGGTCCAGCATCAGAGTTTGAGGAAACTCAAACTACGACGCTATCACAAACTGCGCCGCTAGAGATGAGCCTGGAGTGTTTGATAAGGAGTTTTTCAAAAGTTTTAACACAGTGACTTTCCCTGATGCAAGACGGACCTAGGGAGCTTTACTCTCGAAAGCATCGGTCGCGGGACTTGGCGAGCATCCTATGGGATTTGAGCGACAGAGACCAGGACCGACTGGGAGCTACTAGCTTATGGCATATTGTGTACGTAGCGCCCATGCGCACACACCTAGGGATGCTATCGATGCTGGCTGAGAGGTGGCACAGCGAGACATCGTCATTTCATCTTCCCACCGGCGAGGCGACCATCACCTTGGAGGACGTCTGGCGCATTCTACGATTTCCCATTCATGGCTGTCAGGTGATCTACAATATGGATGAGGGACGCGACTGTTGCATCAGAGTCCTCACCACACGAGACATTATCTATTGCGAGGTTCAGATCGAGCTAGAGAGATACAGAGTTATAGCACCTCCCTTCCGCTGAGCGATTGCAGCGATCATTTCAGGTTTGGTTGCCCCAGACCAACGAGGGCAATATTTCAGTCCGGGTTGGGGATACTGCTGGGAGAGGATGGTCCGAGACAAGCCAGTTCATCTTGCATGGGGGCCTATCCTTCTTGCCTCACTCAATAGAGATTTACATGAGTATGTATATGTGGATGGTAGAGCACTGGGGGTTGGGGTGACACTTCTTCATGTCTGGGCGTGGGAGCACATTTTTGTGCTACATCCACGCATCATTCTAGTTTCAATGGGGTTAGAGGATGCCCTCGTGACACGATACAAAGGTGGTGTGTCCTTCACACACACTGGCGAGCATGGGATCCCCTACTGGAGGCAGGTCCTAGATGAGATGCTTGTGTTCACATGGAGACCGTACCTTGGTTGGGTTGGATGAGCCGACGATGCAGATCAGCTCTTCTACTACCACCAGGATCGATACATGCAGGGGCAAGAGCACATGATGATTGAGAGATATTTGCCCAGGCGCATACATCGTCAATTCAGAGAGCCGTAGGATTAGCTAGATGACGACTACGTAGCCTTCTTTGCACACAGCATGACACAGGTGTCATGGGGCCACGATATTCCTACCTCTGAGGCAGTTGATAGCTTTCGGCAGTTGGTAGCCCGACCATGGGCTTATGATCAAGGCTTAGCAGATCCGAGCACCACACAGGCCTACAGAGATTGGTTTAGACCTCCCCTTCGGTTGACTGTTCCAAGTGAAGATCCAGAGGTGCACAGGGTCAGAGGCAGAGCGAGAGGACGAGGGCAAGAGCAAGGACCGAGGGTGGAGATTCAACAGGATCTACCAGGGGTGCCCCCAGTACCACCAAGTCATAGGGATTTCCACATGTAGGATCATCAACAGGGTCCACCAGTCCCACCACCACAAGCCGAGGGTGAGGACTAGCCTCATGTGCAGCCACGAGTACAGCAGTAGGGCAAGTAGATGCACGAGATGCCTTGATTTTACAGTTAAAGGCCCAGGTTCAGACAGTGACAGCAAAGAGAGACTAGGCGAGGGCTGAGAGAGAGCAACTCAGAGCAGAAAGGGATTAGGCTATACAGCAGAGACAGGCTGCAGAGCTACAGGCAGCTATAGAGCTAGGCCGCAGACAACAGATTGAGAGTATGACAGCCTCCTCGTCTCAGGGTACAGTGTCGATGCGATCTTATAGGGATGTTATCCGAGAGATAGAGTACTACCATCGGGCCTACCACAACACCATACCTAGAGCAGAATGGGTCCCTAAGTACTCAGAGCAGGCCAGCTAGAGACCACCAAAGGGTCACAGTGACAAGGGTGAGGGCAGCATTTACGAAGATCAAGCGTGATCCGGATGATACACACTTTTTGTACCCTATGGGCTCGTTTTCGATAGCCTAATGGGCGTTTTGTACTGATTGACATATATGTGTACAGTGATCCAATTTATTCTTTGTACTTGATAGTGACATGATTGATGATATATATGAGTCGATTTTGATGTGATGCAATGTGTTCTTTTATTTATGCATGGATGGTTTATTTCTATATGCTTTGCAATGATGTTTCCATGGATGCATTTATTTCTAATGATGTATGCATTATGATTATGACTAATAGATCTATATTATGCTAACCTATGATATGCAAATGTGATGATCTATTTATGATAATGCGATGATCCGATATGATAATGCAAATGGTTTTATGAGATGCAATAAATAATGATGTATGTGATGCAATGGTATGTAATGTGAATGTTAAGTGGTGAGATGATGTCATCATGTTATGCAAGATGGATTAAATGCTTATATACCTATTGCTTATGATTATGCAAAAATGATTATGGAATGCTTTTGTAGATGCTTATGTGATGATTTATATGATAGATGGTAACATGAAATGTTTATGAAATGCAAATGCAATGTTTATGTAATGATTGATGCCATGTAATGGGTGAAATATGATGACATGGATGCACCTATTTATGGTTTTTGATCCCCTTTTTTTATGATGATAAAAATTGCAATGTGTATGTTTCCTATATGATATGTTTATGCAATATGCTAATGATTTGTGGATGCAAGATTGATGACGATGATGGTGATGATGATCGACTATCATAGCACCTTGTTAGCGTGATTAGTAAGAAAAGAAGAATTCATTTCAACAAGAAACAAGATGATGTGAATGTAGATGATGATGATGATGATGATGATTACTTGCCGAGGAATTGGGATTTTAAAAGGACCAAATTTTCTTATGTTTGATAACACATGTGGTATGATGCATCAAGGTATAGAAAATTAGGATGGCGTTGTACCTAGTGTGATGGACTTTGACTTGACAAATAGATAGGAGTATTCTTGTTCACAACTGACATACGGAAACCTTGATAGTATGTACTTCAGAAGTTTCAGACACCTTGAACCAAAACACAGAAAGGTAAACCTATCCCTGTAATAGTCAACAAGTTTCCCTAGACCTCTTCCGCACATAGCTGACAAAGCAAGTATTCGCCGAGGTTATATTACAAGAGCATCCAACAAGCATAGCAGAAAAAAGATAATGATCGTTGCCCCATTCCTATTTCTCTAAATCCTCTGTTTTGGGATATCATCGAGATGTCCTTGGAATGAGCGCAAATAAGATAATTCAAAAAATAAAGACCAAGTAAACAAACAAACTAATTCTCTTCAATACTGCTAACGGAAAGAGGATGTGTTTTCAAAGGGTGATAACCGAAACTTATTGCCAAAAGATAATGCCCATTGTAGGAAGGATTCATCCTAGGACATGTTAGTGGACGGCGGCACATCATTTCATTTATGCAAAGTTCTCTAAGGGATGATTGATATGGGACCAACTAGATGATGAGTTACCAATACGAAGAGATGACCAATTTGCTTATGCACTAACTTAGGCTTATGACTTGACGTTTTTGGAGTTCTAGTTTTAAATCTGTTGGACTTGTTTTTTACTGTTTCACCAAAGGTTGATGATGATGATCGGTTTATTATGGGTGGTGTTTATTGCGAGTGCAAGCGAGATGAGACAGATGGATTTTTCAAATATTTGGATGTTTTCGATGTTTTGCAATGTTTTGAGGCTATTTTTGGTATTTTTTGAGATTTTCAACTGTTTTGATTTTCTATTTTCCAATTATTTTGGGATTTTTTAAGATTTTGACCAAGATACTAACCTAAAGACCTATCCTAGGGGTCTCGAGGATTGGTCAACAGACTAGCCTTGGCTACGTTATATATGCAGAGACCACGTAATTCGACTAATGACTTGACCAATTTACAGATGAAGATATACATGATGAGATGTCAGTTTATTATGACATACTCCTAAAGGACTGACCTAGATGTCTCAGGGGATGATCAAAGATCAACCTTGCCTATGTTCAAGCTCAGAGATGACGTAGTTTGACAAGACGACCTTGTTTTTGGATTTTGATATGTTTTGATGTTTTTTGATTTTTTGATTTTTTGATTTTTTGGATTTTCTGATTTGAGGACGTTAAGATCATACACGAATCTGATCTAATGAGAACATGCCCCCAGCGTGATGCCATAGACTACCCCGATAAAGGCAAGACAATGTGACCTTAAGGATGGGCCGAGTAGTACTAGGAGGGATCACGATATGAAAACAGAACCAAGCTATGGTGCGGATGCGAGTGGATGAGTGATGGATGGAGACATGAATGTGATGAATGATGGAGGTGAACTGGATGGATGATGCTGAACAAGCCGCAAAGATCCTGGTGGATGGAAAGTGCTTATTTACACAAGGTGCCTGTTTGCTAGGTTTTCACCAAGGTACCTACCCAAAGTGCCACTGAAGTGGTTTTCACTAGAGGACGATTTTTTTGATCCTTTTTCTAATTGTTTTGGATTTTTTTCTTTTTTTCTTTTTTTGCTTGTCACCAAGACACCTGTTTGTCAGGTTTTCGCCTAAGTAACCATTTTTTTAGGACTTTTTCTAATTTTTTTGGATTTTTGGTTCTATACTTTGAAATATTTAGGCATAAAACTTTTTAAGATGGGAGCTATTCATGGGCTCCTGCAGAGGTTCCCCTTCTGGTGTTGATAACTGATATGCCCCTGACTTATAGCTTGCTGTGATAACAAAAGGTCCTAGCCAATTAGGTTCGAACTTGCCTTTGCTACTGGGGTTCGAGACATTCTTCTAATTTTCTTTTAAGACCAATTCTTTGACTTGGAAATTCTTGCTTCTGATTTTCTTGTTGTAGCTCCGTTTGAGTCTATTCTGATAGACTTGCAAGTGATTTAAGGCATCTATCAATTTCTCATCCAGTAACTCCAACTCAATTAGTCTTGATACCCGATATTCTTCATCAGTAATGAGATTTTGCAGTGATATCCTGAGGGATGGGAGCTCGATCTCAATGGGTAGTACGACTTCTAATCCGTAGACCAAGGAGAATGGGCTAGCACCAGTGGGTGTGCGGATGTTGGTTCGATAAGCCTAGGGGGCGGGATTAAACTATAGATGCCAGTCACGACCTGTGTCATTGACTGTTTTCTTGAGGATTTTGAGGATGGTTTTTTTCGTGGCTTCTGCTTGGCCATTGCCTTGGGGATAGTACAGGGTGGAGAAGCAATGCTGGATTTTGAATTTCTCGCACAAGTCGCGAACCTCCTGGTTCTTGAATGGTGTCCCATTATCTAAGATAATGGCTTGTGGGACACCGTAACGACAGATGAGATAGTTCAGGATGAATTTTGAGATATGCTTCCCAGTGATATACGTCATGGGTATGGCTTCCACCCATTTTGTGAAGTACTAAGTTATAGTTATGATGAATTTGTGGCCATTAGATGAGGTGGGTGTGATTTTCCCAATGATATCGAGTCCCCACTGTGAAAAGGGCCATGGTGTGATAATGGGATGAAGCTCTTGAGTTGGAGCATGGATGAGATCCCCATGCTGTTGACATTGTAAACACCTTTTAGCATGATCATGTGCTTCTCTTTCCATTGTGGGCCAATAATACCCCATCCTCAGCTGTTTCTTGGCGATGGTCATTACACTCGAGTGTGAACCACATATTCTGTTGTGCACTTCAGTTAGAGCGGTTAATGCCTCCTCAGCATTTAAGCAGC
Source organism: Sequoia sempervirens (assembly GCA_007258455.2). Classification (NCBI taxonomy): domain Eukaryota; kingdom Viridiplantae; phylum Streptophyta; class Pinopsida; order Cupressales; family Cupressaceae; genus Sequoia; species Sequoia sempervirens. The sequence continues at coordinate 32,582 of VDFB02319002.1, forward strand.
GTAGCAAGGTACCTTATATGCTTCTATGGTATAAGGTATCACCTAGGATGACAAATATGGATGCCTTTTTGACAAAGGTTTGTTTTAGGTTTGATGGGAGGTCAGTGGGTATGACTCCTATGCGAAGATATGTGTAGATTTCATGGTACCAAGGATCACCGGGACCAACGATTTCACACACGAATTCTGATTCTTGTACCTCAAATGCGGGAACGAGAAGTTGCTCAATCAAGAATTCGTATTTGGGAACATTGTTCAGGATATTCAGCAAGGATCCAATTGTTGCCATGGCGTTTGTTGCTCTGTTGTTGGTTCTTGGAATCTGCTCAAATGTTATGTCAATGAAGGATTCCTTTAGAGTCTCCACCAATTTCTTGTATGGAGTGAGCTTGTCATCCTTGGTCTGATATTCATTATTGACTTGGTTTATGATCAATTGAGAGTCTTTGTAGACTTTGAGAGCTATGATATTCCATTACACTGCTATCCTAAGACCTATAGTCAAAGCCTCATATTTCACGATGTTGTTAGTACAAGGAAATGCCAGTTTGTATGACCTTGGTATACAGTCCCCCTATGGGGTGATGAAGAAGACACCAGCTCCTGATCCATGTTGTGTGTATGAACCATCGAAGTATAGTTTCCAATGGTCAGTTACATTGAGGTTAAAGATGGATTCATCTAGGAATTCTGAGACAAGAGGGTTCTCAGAATAAATGGGTGCTTTTGCTAGTTGATCTACAATAACTTGTCCCTTAATGGCTTTCCGCTCGACATACTCAATGTCATACTCTGATAATATCATTACCCATTTTTTCCATTTTTCCTGTGAGCATTGCCTTTGATAATAGATACTTGAGGGGGTTAATTTTGGCAATGAGCTTGATCTTGTGTGCCAACATGTAATGTCTGAATTTTTGGGATGCAAACACTACTACGAGGAAAGCTTTCTTGATTAATGAGTAGTTTAGCTCATGACCAACCATTGTTATGCTGATATAGTAGATGGCCCTCTCTATTCCATTTTCATCATGCTGGGCCAAGAGAGCTCCAAGGGCTACTGTGTTGTTGATACGTATAAGATCAATGGTTTTCTTGGGATGGGTGGCATTAAAACTGGTGGTGTCAGTAGATATTCCTTGATTTTGTTAAATGCCTCTTCGCATTTTGTGTCCCATTTGTACACTACCCCCTTGTGGAGTAAGTGAGAATATGGGTTCTGCTTGTTGGCCAGTTGTGCTATGAATCGTCAGATGGATTGAAGTCTGCCTTGGAAACCTCTTAGTTGCCTTAATGTTTTTGGTGCTTCCATCTCAAGGATTTCTTTCACTTTCACCGGATCCACCTTGATACCCCTCATGGAGACTATGTATCCTAGCAATTTACCTGATTGTATGCCGAAGACACACTTCTTGGGATTTATCTAACTTTGTATTCCTCTAGTTTGTCAAAGATAGCACTTAGGGTTGCTATATGATCTTGTCTTTTTCTTGACTTAGCTAGGATGTCGTCGACATAGTGTTCGACTATTTTATGGATCATTTCATGGAATATCAGTGTCATGGCCCTTTGATAGGTTGCTCCTACATTCTTTAGGCCGAATGGCATCATGTTCCAGCAGTAGGTCCCCCATGGACAAGTGAAAGCTATCTTATGTTGATCTTCTTTTGCTATCATGATCTGGTTGTATCCTGAAAATATGTCCATTAGTGATAGCATCTCATGTCCTGCTATCATGTCTACTATCATGTCGATATTGGAAGCAGGAAATCATCCTTTGGACATTCCTTGTTCAAATCTCTGAAGTCTGTGCAAATTCTAATGGCTCTGTTATGTTTTGAAATAGGTACCAAATTTGACACCCATTTTGGATAATCAATTGGTCAGATAAATCCTACATCTAGTAGCTTTTTGAGCTCCATTTTGACTAATAAGGAAATTTGAGGATGCATTTTCTGAAGCTTTTGTTTGACCGGCTTTGCTTCTGGATATATTGCTAAATGATGAACCACAGTGTCTGGATCAAGCCCTGGTATGTTAGCATAACTCCATGCGAAGTTTATTTTCCTTTCCTTTAGGAATGCTGCTAGGAGAACTTTCTTGTTCTTTTGATAATAATGATTCTGCATAAAATGTGATATGCGGGGCCTCCTCAGTTCCTAGGTTGACAGGATTGCATTTCTCGGCCAAGACTGCTAACTTTTCCTAATGAATAACTCGTAGAGGAAGATTGAATCCTTCATCCTCGGGTGCCTCATAGAGGTTTTCACCATTGGATATGTCCTTTCTTTTTACTATTTTCTTGTTGGAGAGCGCCACAGTGTGGTTTTCACTCAAGGACTTGGATATGATTCTTAGTTTCTCACTTTTGCGACTGAAGGATTCAATCATTTCCCCATAATATGCATGTGTGTCCAATTCCATTATGAATCTTGCTTTGTGATCCCCATCTGGAACGTTATCCCTCAATCCCATGAATTTTGAGAGCGCCCCATCATTTTTGAATGTATCGAGAACTGGTGGTCCTCATTGGTCATAGTCAATCAGTTGGGGGTACACTAAATGGATCTCATGATTTTGATGGTCTGTTTCGAAGGATAGGGTACTAATCATACACAGGGTGGTATCTTCGAATAGCCTAGGTAGATTAGTCAAGGTATCTTCGTCATCGCTACTAATATAGGCCTTAGTTATAAAGTTATGTGTGTCTCTACTTATGAATATTGGTGAGTGTACTGGTACTAGTACTAGCTGAGGAGAAATATTAACCATTCTAACCACAGGACTTCGGCCACGTATGGTTATTCTTGGAGGTGTACATCCAAGACTAAGATTTGTTATGGGTCGTGTCTCTAGCATGATAGGTATTATGAGCCCAATGTCATTTTGTCCCGGTCTTTTATTTCTATCATAGCCCATTGCAAGCATCATTTGTAGGCCCTTGCTTGTCTCATCCATTGGTAAATTAGCTTCCAGTCTTTCATCTTGATACAACATGTGAGATGAATCTACTTCAATAACCTCATGGCCAAGGTCTCCCCATCTTGTGAATTCAGGATAGTTTTCAGGATAGGTTTGTGATGTGGAAGCTTGATTTTCTTGTGGATGTCCCTGTGATCTAGGAGATTGTGGTAACTCTCCTATCACAAAAGCATTGTTAGGGAGTTCGTAGCTTCCACAACCATCTTCTTGGATAATGAGCTTGATGTCGGATATGGTGGGGATGGTGGGGATGGTGAGTGTCTTTGTCATAGAAGTGGACGCGAGAGTGGCGAGGTCGATGTATGGTGTGGATGGGCCCTCATCATTATTTGGCACTTGGGGGATTTTGTAATACTTGGCTTCAAGATTTTTGCAATATGAAAATGGTTCAGGATCTCCATGGATGGTAACCTCTTGTCCATTATGTGTAAATTTCACACATTGGTGGAAGTTTGATGCTACGGCTTTCATTGCATGGATCCATGGGCGTCCCAGGAGGATATTGTATGGAAAGTCAATGTCCAAGACTTAACAGGTGGTTTGCATGAGAGTTGGACCTACTTGGATAGGGAGTTTAATTATTCCTTGGGACACTCTTTCTTGGTCATCATATGCTCTTATCATGATGCCCTTACCTTTGTCGATGGAATCTTCTGATATTTTCAACTGTTTGATGAGGTTGAGAGAACAGATGTTCAAACCTGCACCTCCATGCACCAATACCCTTTTGATTTTGCTCTTGTGTACAATGGCTTCCAAGTGAAGTGCAGGGTTGTGAGATGGGTGGGCAGGAAAATCTTGGTCAGAGAATGTGAGGAGATTAGGCATTATGATATTTCCGACCATAGCTTGGAATTGCTCCGCATCGAGATCTGCGAGGACAATGGATGATGCTAATGCTTCCTCAAGGATCTTTTTATGCATTGATGATATTTTTAACAACTCCATGATGGAGATGTGTGCTGGTGTTCTCTTGAGTTTTTCTACAACATTGTAGCTATGTGGAACAAATCTAGATGAAGGGACTCTATTTGGTTGGGATGATCCTGCAATGGTGACTTTGCTGCCTCTTGTGGTGACTCCACAATCTTCAACATGGGCGCCCCTGATGGTGATGACCACGCAATCCTCGTTTAGGGAGGAAATGACTGTTTCATACACATGATTTACACTACCCTTCCCTTTCTCATTTTTATTCCCTTTGTTGCCATGATTCGGCATCGTATTCGTGTAGATTTTAAGATCCTGATTTCCAATAGGTTGTTCCACATTTATGGTTTTCTTATCGATGAGATCTTGGATGATGTTTTTGAGTCTCATGCAATTTTTTGTGGTGTGGCCTTTGATTTCATGAAATTCACAAAGTTGATTCTTGTTGTACCAAGGGGGTTTGACATTGGGTTCTTGGTAATTCTCGAATGTAGGAGGTTTGATGAGTTTTTCATCAATCAACTTTTTCATTATGTCCTCCAGTGGTTCCCCCAAAATGGAGTATTTGCATTGAGGTGGTCCTCTTTGATCATTGAGGCTATTGATGGTTGGATTGTTGTTGGGTTGGTATTTTGTGTGATGAGAGTTTTGGTGTTGATTTTGGATTTGTGGTGCGGGTGTATTTTGACGAGGACCACTAATGACCACCTTGGCATCTACGACACCATCATTAGTGATGTTTTTTGTTTCTTGCCCATGTACAAGGTTTATCGTTGTAATTGGATGATGGGCAGTTGTTTTGTTTTTCATGATATGATGTTGATTCCGCAAGTTGAGTTACAAGGGCTCTTTCGATACTAAGCGCCTTGGTGATCAATTGATCGTATGTGGTAATGCCCTGAACCTTGAGATGAAATGCTAAGCGTCCTTCAAGGTTGGCTATGATGGTGCATACTTTTTGTTCTTCTGGCATGGTCCACTTGCTCCGATTGGCCTTGGATCACCATTGTTGAAGGAATGAAGCGAAAGATTCATTCTTTCGTTGTTTCAGAGCCAATAGTTCTTCGAGACTAATATCCATTGCAATGTTACATGCGTAATTCTTAATGAATGCATCTCTAATTTCTTGGAATTTTCTAATGCCTGAAGGTAAGTGAGAGAACCATTCTATAGCGGGGCCAGCCAAGCTCCTAGGAAATAGCTGCATCAGATAAATATCGTCATATGTGACTTCCATTGAATGAACCTGGAATTCCTTGATGTGATCTTCAGGGTTTCCCATCCCTCAATATTTGTCAAATTTAGGGATTTCAAATACCTTGGGGAATGGTTTCATGTCTAAGCTCCTATCAAATGGATAGGGACACAAGTTGCTTGGTGTTTTAGTTGTTCACCTTGATTGAAGGTCAAGCACTTGTTGCGAGAGCAACCTGAGTTGTGTCGTCACATCATTTTGCAGATCAGGGGGTGGGATGAAAGTGTTTTGGGGTGTTTGAATCATGGTTTGGATGGATGGGTTGGTTGGTGCATTGTTCGATGGTATCTGTATGTTTTTCCGAGCGAGGTAGGCTTCCACCTGCTTTTGTATGAACAATGCCTATTGTTGATCTTGTTGTTGTTGCGCTAGGATTTTTGTTTGTTGTTGCGCTTGTTGATGTTCCAACAATGCTTGTTGTTGGGCTTGCTATTGTGTTTGTTGTTGTTCCAACAATGCTTGTTGTTGGGCTTGCTATTGTGTTTGTTGTTGTTCCAACAATGCTTGTTGTTGGGCTGCCAATTATGTTGCTTCTTGCTGCTCTTGGTATTGCTTTAGTGCTTGTTGATATGCCTACAATTGTGCTGCTTGTCTTTGTGCATTGAGTTGTGCTTGATATTGGGCTTGTTGTGCCTGATATTGAGCTTGCGCTTGGGCTTGAGCTTGTGCTACTTGTGCTTGTGTGGCTTGTTGCTATAATAAAAGTTGCGCTTGAGCAACCCTTTGTGCTTGCAATGCTTGTGCGACTTGGGCGGCTTGTTGTTGTTGCTATTGCAATAAAGCTTAAGTTTGCGCAGCTTGTTGCGCATGTAGTGCGGCTTGTGCAGCTTGGGCAGCTTGCGCAGCTTGAGCGGCTTGTTGTACAGCTTTTTGTTTTTGTACTTGTTGGTATCCTCTTTGGAAAGCAGCCTGTAATGTCGTGTTGGATTGACTTGATGTGGTGAAAGTTGGTGGTGATGGGGGTGGTGGTGGATTTGGAATGGTGTTCGTGAAGATGGTGTTGATGTTTTGGGCATTGGATAATGGTATTGATGTGATGGTTGGTCCTTGAGAGACCATTCTCTTTGATGTTAGGGGTGTGTTTGATGAAGTTTCCATTGCTTGTGTATTTATCATTTTTTGTTGTGATATCAATGATAAATTTTGAGTGTTTGGTGCAATGCTTTGATTGATGGTTGGGATATAGGTTTGATTGATACTTGGTAGGGGAGGAAGCCCTAAGCCAAGGAGTTGTACGGATGATGATGCCAATGGTGGAAGAGGTGGAAATGTAAGGGGTGTAAGTTGTTGCGAGAATGTCATGGTGTTGAATAGACCCATGGTCCGAACATATCTCCCTCTTCTTGTGAATTTGTGAGAAGAGGTGTTTGAGGTGTTGCGTGAAAAAATGATGATGGATCATGATGGAATGTGAGAGGAACATTTTTGTGTAATGGTTTTTGTGGTATGCTTTGTTCCAAGGTGATGTTTGCATCCAAATTTTGATTCTTAACAAGGGGGTGTGTTTGAAGTGTATTGAGAAATGCATTTCCCTTGTTAACATTGGGTTGGGTTGGAGCAAACGATGTTGTGATTTGCGGAATGTTTTGCATGATGTTTTGAGATAGGGGTGTAGATGAGATGGGAATGGTGGATGAAATTGGAGGAAATGATGTCTCTACTATGGTACTTACGTCAAAATTTTAAGGTAACTTGGCCCCTTGTTTTGCTAGTTCAAGCATGTATAACGAAGGGTTGAGTCTCATCATGATGTTGATGATTCTATGATTGTCCAGATTTTGTAGCATTTCAGTCATTTCCTTGCAAGACATTCCAAAAGTAAGGTCCTCTCCTTGGTTTTCTTCTTGCGGATTTTGCGATGATGAGAGGGTCAATGAATTGCTTGATTCATTTGGATTCATTTTTGTGTTTGTTTGGCTAAGATCGCTTGAAGCGGGTGTTTGTTTGTTGGCTTCCATACTCTTCTTGTATTGAGATCTCGTTTGAACCATAAAACAAGGATCAAGAATATGGGAGATGAATCTCTTGATTATTTGGATCGATCGTTATTTTATGTCCCAAAGTAGAGAGTTTTAGGATGCCCTGAGGATCAAAGGTGATGATATGATGATGATGTTAGGGATGGATGATATGGATGTTTTTGGATTTGGATAAAAATCTTGAATGAGACACTAGACTTTTAGGACTTGCTGATTTTGATTTTGATTTTGGATTTGGGATTTGGGATTTTGTCCTTGATTTTGATTTTGATTTTGATTGGGATTTTCAACAAAAAGACCCTAAGATGTTGGATGATGATCTAAGGGATAGTTGTGTTCAAAGGATGATAATTTGAATATGTGTGAGGAGAAGGATGCATCTACCCACACCTATTCAAACAAGATGATTGTTTTGCTAAGTATATGAAGAAGGATTCATCTACATGTACTAAGCTAGACGAGATGATTTTGATAACTTTGACTAAGCATATGCAAAAGGATGCATTCACACATACCTAGCCAAAGGTGTTTTGATAAATGTTTTCAAGGATTTTAGTCTCAATGATTTTGATGTTTTAAATTTTGCCACAAAGCCTAGTATCAAGGATGATTTCAAGATTGTCCAAAAGGTGGTGACGAGATGGATTTTGTTTTTGATATTTTGGAGGATGGATGAAAAATATTTTGATATGTTTTGATCCTAAGATGAACCTAAAAAATTCACTTTGTTTTCCTAGACCTAGGTATTGAAGAGCATGCAAATGCTTCCTATAGACCTTTGTAACCAAGAAATGATTTCATTTGAACATTCATTTTCGTATTTCCAACCAATGATTTTTTTCTTTGAGGTTATTAGTCTCCAATCACATATGAAAGTTCATTTTGCTTAGCTTTGCTTAATGTCTTTATTTTACCAAAAACACTTTCCTCAATTAGGTTTTCAAACTAAGATGTCCTATGTCTTAATTTCCTTAAACCCCACAAAATATGTTATGTGGAAATTCAATGAACTTAAGGAAAGGGTTTTCCTATTGTTTACTTAAGGAGACAAATTGAGATATAATCCAATGCTTAGAAACCTCTAAGGATGTGAATCCCAAGGGAAAGCAATAACATATGGATTGAGTCAATTGTATTTGTCCTCAAAAGGGTTTTAAATTTGGATGATGTTAAGTGTTTTTTTTCATGATGTTTTTTATCAAGCAATGCATTTTGTAACCCAAGAATAAGTACAATCCTATGGATGTGTAAGACAATATTTGTTGGATTCCCACTTGGACAAGTCCAAATACGCTTATCTCTAGCGAATGATTAGATTCTTGACCCCACTCGCTCCCCTCCATGGCTCATTAACATCAATCAGGGTAGCCAAGCATCAGCACCCATGAAACTCCCATGGCATGCTTTCCATTTCTACTAGAAGACCGTAAAAGTGTGGGGCGGCTTCAAAACAACCGTTCTTGCACCAACAAATAGATTAATAATTTTGGAAAATTCTAGCACATGAGTTTTAGTAAGGAATTTTCGTTCGTAGGAGTTGACCCAACGTGGCAAGAGTCCCCTTTCAAATCCATATTGTCAGAATCAACTGCGTGATATTGGAGTTTCTTCCAATATCCACATTTATATCCCAGTTGGAAATACTCTCGAGTTCAGAGTGTTACTGGTTGAGTCGTTCCTTGGGTGAGTATTTTTTCCCCAAGGCAGGACCTCTAAGATAAACAAAAGTGAATGAAGAACAATATTCATAACTCAATCAATCCTTGTTGGCAACAAGGAGAGAGAATATACGCAACAAATCCCCCACTCACACTCGCACAAGATTTTTTTCAATTTTAAGCCCAAATCAAAGTGTGGAGGTGATTGCTTTATCTTAACCCAAAGTCATGAAAAAGGCCTTTTGATTCTCAAGATCACTATGAAGTGCAAGAGAAGCGCATACGTCCTTTTTCGATGCCTTTAGTCTAAGTAAGCCTTCACAAACAAACAAAGCTACACTTGTTCTTTTTAAGTCCTCAAAGCAATATGTGAGTTTGTTTTAGAGCACCAAATCACAAGTGAAAGACATTTGTTCAATTTGTTAATCCAATAAATAAAATTTAGTAAGTTGTTGATCCTATTGTTTGTTTTAAACTTTGCAAGAAGAAATTGAAAGGTTCTTTTTAAGGCCAAATGAAAACTAGTGTTCTAAGGATGAAAAGATAACAAATTCGTAAAGAAGTGTTAAACAAACACTTAAGTGTTTAAAAACACTTTGATTGGACAAAATATCATCACCATACTCCTTCCTTTGTTTTCAATTTCCAACCTACAAAGAAAGAAAAATAGTCAAATTTTGGAAAAACACAAAAGTTAAAAACCAGAAAACAGAGGAAAAGTCAGTCATAAATTAAAAGCATGTGTTAAAATTAAATTTTCCCTTTTTATTGTCTCCCAGCGTCACAACTCGTGAAGGTCTCGTTGTTTGTTCTCCCAACGGTGCTCTCACAGTGCCACTTACCAGTCAGTGTCACTTTGTGTCGGGACAGAGAGCTCGATTGCGTCGCAATTTTCTCCCAGCATCGAAGTTTGTGAAAGAGTCACTGTTTAATATTTTTTGAAATTGTTTGCAGGTTGGCGAGTCCAACGGCGCAGTTTAAAATTCAAAAAAAACTTGGCAGAACGAGTCCAGCGGCGTAGTTTATGTTTCATGCAGTGCCATATATCAACACGGACGAGCCCGTGGTGCCAAAATAGCAACGTTGACGAGCTCGCGGTGCCAAAATAGCGACACTGATGAGCCCACATTGGAATTTCCTGTGTGTGAAGAAAAAAGGCAGAAATTTCAAGAAAAAGTTAAAATTAATGATATCCAACCCTCCTTCTAGTGCCAAATGTGTGAACCCTTATTCTAGTACCTGCAAAACAACATGAATAAACATGTTAGACAAGGAATTACAAGCTAAAACAAGGATTCCCCATGAAATCCATTTGCAAACTCAAAATAGGAAAGAAATTGATGAAGAACACAATATAAAAGACAAAACTAGATTTAATCCTAATTTAAATAGCAAACACATGATCCCATGGGGGAATTGGTGCCAATTTGATGTGAAAATTGGCCCTTTCCCAATTCCTATGATGAAATATTGATATGTTGAAGATGATCTTGATCCACTTTGATGAAAGATGAGAACTCCAAGCCAAATCTGCAAAAAGCCTAGCTAAGAATTCAAATGATGGATGGAAATGGCTAAATATTTTAGCATAATAACTTTGTTTGGATTGTGGATGATAAAATGAGGATATGAGCTCTTTATTTATAGGATTTCAAGATGGATGAATGTCCAAATTTTAGCAATGTGGGACTAACATTCATCCAATGATATGGTGCCACTTGTCAAACTATGAATGGATGATGGTTGTGCAAGATTTGGGGTTTGTGTCAATAAATGCCAATATTTGAAATTCAAATTTGTTGAAATGACATGTAAGAGGGAAGGGAAAATGCAATAAATGCCACTTGGCTCAAGGCAAAGGACATGTAAGAGGAATTTATTGCCTTGTTGGATGTACATGTTGACTTGGAATTTTTGAATTCAAATTGAGAGAATATTCCAAAAGATGCCTTGTGAGGAAAATAGAGATTTAATAAATGAATTAAATCTATTTTCATGTGCAACTTGCATTATCTAGAGGATGTGACATGATATTAGATTAAATTAATCAAGGGTTAATTAATTAATGAGAGAGGTTAGATGATGTGACTTATTTGACTTAGATTTATGGATTTATTTAAATCAAATAAAAGAGGAATATGATAAGAGATTAATTAAATAAGGATTTTGATTTATTTAATTAAAAGGGATGGTGTTAGATTAAATCAAATAAGGTTTTAATTCATTTAATTTAATGGATAGACTTTAGACATTTAATCAAATAAATTGATTATTTAATTAAATAGGGATAATTAGATCAGATGGATTGATTTAATTAACAAGAGAAAGTGACTCAATTAGACAAAATGATTTATTTAATTAAGAGACGAATATTGATGAATTTAATCAGATAGGGGGATTTGATTAAATAGTTAGACCAAGGGATGATTCAGGAAAAAATGATGTTAGTAAGTCAGGATTAGATGCATGATGTCAATCAGTATATTTTACATGTCTACAGAAACCCCCACTGTATTATTCCCCTTTTTACTCTTCTTCTTCTCAACTTTGGTGTATAGGTTTTCTTCTTCTAGATCTAGATCCTCTAGACCCATAAACTCTTGCCCATCCATAAATTCATATATTGTAGCCACTCTATGTAATAGGGGATTGCTAACCTCATTCCCCCCCTTGGGAGATCTAGCGGAATTCCCAAATGTAGATTTCACTATCTCCGGGGAGCTTTGTGGCTCAACATGACTAGGAGAGTTAGACTCCCCAGACCTCTCATAGACCTTTGCCCCCCTTTCCATGCTCTGGTGTGAGTAAGAAGTATCCTCTAGACTATCGGTTACTAAATCTGGGATAACGTTCGGGAAGCCTTGGTTCTCAAATTGACCTCTACTCTTTCAGGACCTTTAATCTCACTTTCAGGATTTGTAAAATTATCAAATCCTTTGCAAGAGACCTCATCTTTCCTTTTTTTGGGGCTGAGGTTAAGCTCTCCACTAACTTTTTGTCCTTCCTTAAATAAATCAACACCTTTCTCCTCCTCCTGAGGCTTCTCCACTGATTTAACCTTTCACATCTTAGTCTCCTTAGGAACCACCTTCTCATTGGGTTTAGACTTATTATTCAAGCATTTCTCTGTCCAATGCCCAAATTTTTTACCAGTAAAACAGACAAAGGCTAGAGTCTCAAACTCTACATTCTGAGTCCATTTTTCAATTTTTGAGACTATCTCAATCGACAAGGGGAGATTTGAGGACTGGGTAACCCCCACACATATTCTAGCAAAAACTAGCCTCTTTCTGGATGAATTCATAGCATCAATGGATAGAAGTTCCCCAAAGGAACTGGAAATCCCTCTGAATACATCCTCATTCCAAAACTCCAGCGGTAACCCAGGTAAGCGCACCCATACCGGTACTGCCTCAAAGGCAGCATCTGAGAAATTCATTTTTGGAGACCACTTCCTAATAGCCAGAGATGACTTGCAATTAACCCAAGGGCCACCACACAGAACTGCAAGTTTATATTCTTCACAAGAAAAAGAAAAAGAGAAGAAACCTTTAGGTAGAGCCGCAACCTCTACTTGTCCTTTAACTCTCCATCTCTTCTTCACAAAGTCCCTAACCACCTAAATATTTGGTCTTGGACCCATAAACTTACCAACCAGTGATGACTCCATTAGAGATACGTTATGGTTTATAATAGGATCGGGAATCAAAATAGCAAACTTCCCACTCTCTAGGGATGAGATATTACTAATCAGGGGAAAAATGGATTTTCCAACCGGCTTGGTTCCAAAAGGTGAAACCCACTTCTTCTTAGGATCCTCCCGTGAATGATCTCTAAGATGTATGTCCTCAACCTGGTTTCCAAGGCACCCGGACCCACAAGCCCCATTCTTCGAAGAAGAGTTAGGGGAACACTTACCTTCAAATGTGACCTTTCTACCTGGATCCCTGCCTTTCTATGGGCCCCAGTCCTCAGACACTACTCCCTCCTTTTCCTCATCTGCATTCTCGCTTGTCGCATCCCCAAAAGGGCCTTCCCCTGGTCCAGAACCAGCATCTTTTGAACCAACCACCCGTTGCCATCAAGGAAATTCAAATCCTCTCTCCCGCATAAGGGACAAATAATATTGCAGCTCACTATGACCTGTTAATATTATTCCTTCTCCATTGGAATCATACTGTGGCCTTCCATATTTTAATCTACAAAAAAATTCTCTATTGTTAGAATGGGCATCTCCAACATGGAGCCTTTTTCAAAGGGATGCTGAGGTGTATGATCCTTATTGGGATAGAGGTACAACAAGTATGTGTTAAGGTCCTTGTTTGGAAATGGACATTGTGGCTGCTTGGCATAATCTAGTGTATTGTAGCATATTAGTAGATCAATCTACCAATCTCCTCAACCATCTATTGAAGGTGTCAATCTTGAGAGGAGAAAATTGTGGCCATTGATGGAATGTAGGAGGCTAGGTGCATATATGATATGTCCACATGGCATGAACTAGTGGATTTCAACAATGTTTGCACTTCGGTGAATGAAATCACTCAACACTTTATCCATCCACTAATTGGTCATAATTACTAATCTTTGGGGCAAGTTGATCTACACTTTCAATGTTGATTGATGTTTAAGTAAAGCCTATAGATATCAAGCAGTTTTATCAAATGGTTTTGGTGAAACCATGTGGTGTGATCTAATGAACTTTGGTGGATGTAGGTACTTTGATAAATCATACCATTCAATAATTTAGTATTCTATTGATTTTTTCAAGTTGTCTATCTTCAAGGTGAATCAAAGGGTATATAGTCAAGTGCAAAAATAGAAGTTTATACAACATGTCTTGGTTGGCTTTTGAAGTCAAATATGTTCAAGAATTTTGGGCTGAAGAGAAGATCTCCCTTGACCATTAATATTCATGTAAAATTGATCTCTAGACCATTAATTGAGTGGGGTTAGAGTGCATTATAAGGGATGATCAATTAGATTTTTCACAACCATGTGGTGTCATTTGGTAGATTTTGGTATATTGGCCCACCTTCCACCTTGGTAGTTCATCTATCCATTGATATCATTGATCATCAAAGCCAAAGCATCTCAATTGTTAATCTTGTCTTGTGTTTAGGCAATTAAGGTGGTGGATCCAAGTAATGAATAGGAAACATTTGAAGGACACTTAGCATAGTAAGAGTAACTCTTATTGTTCAAGGATTTTTCTTGTAAGGGTATAGTTTCAGAGGCAGACCATGATTTGGATGCCAAGTTGCTGCTTGGGAAGATGGTAGCTGAGAGTTGTTTTTTCCCATAGTGTTCATTGAAACTGAGGAGATTAACTCCCTAAGTTATGGGATGTATTCTATCCATTTAATTGGCATTATAAATCAACAAATTTAGGTCTCTCTAGGCATTATGCATTTGCATTTGAGGAATATTTTTCCCTATTCTATAGAAAATATGATCCAAAGGAATGTCCTATAGTGCATGAGGTATGGGCATCATGATATTGAGCCCTCCAAGTATTGAATTTCTCCTTTGAGATGTAGTGTGGCAATCATAATATACTTGAAGGTTCTTTACAACTCTAATAGTTGTACTAGGGGCCATGTTTAACAAACCAAATGCAATTGCTAAATTTTCGTTGTAGTAGAAGCATACCACTACCTCAATGCTTGAACCAATAGTAATACATTTTTTTTCATCTGAGTGCAATATATTTTCAAACATGCTCCAACATTCAAAAAAAAATTATTTCCATTAGAAGGCTTGTCCTTTAACCTCTTAAAAAGTGAAATTCTTTATGAGATGGACTTTGAATAAGATCTAACAAAATAACTCCATGGGACGATTTGCATTAAACTTGAATTATCTTTTCTAGTATTCAATGTGATATATATTTTGTTTTATAGAAAAAACCACCCATGCTTGACATTAGGGAAGAATGAAAGCACTACAAAAATTCCAATGAAGTCCATGTGCAACAATCTTGGAGATGAATTTAGATGCAGTGTGGCAATCAGAACATACTTGAAGGTTCTTTACAATTCTAATAGTTGTACTAGGGGCCTTGTTTAACAAACCAAATGAAATTGCTAACTTTTCACTATTGTGGAAGATAAATGATGTGCATGGTTGGCCCTGTTAAGTAGAGAATATTAAATTATTATCGAAACAAAGAGAAGCTCAATAAGGTAATGCTCTTTTCAATATAACTTTTGAACGAATAATTTAAAAAAAAAAAAAAAAATTGTAGGGTTTCATCACAATTTCGATGAACATAGCCCGAAGAACCACAAAAATTTGAGACGAGGTTGTTGTACACGCAAAAAAGTTTTCGTTGTAATAGAAACTCCACTTCATAAAAAAAAAGATGAATGGTGTTTTTTCGGCGCTTTCAAATGGGCACTCTACAATTTTTTTTGTTTTTTGTCGTTGATAGATGGACAAGGTTACATCAATTTTGTGACAAACACCACCAACATGTTTCATGGAGCTGATCGACGATGCTAAGTCGTGGTTTCGACGAATAAAATTTGGTCGTTAAAGCGATGAAATTTCATCGACGAAATTCCAACGACAAAATTTAAAACACTGTTGCGTCGGTAATTCAACAATATTTTGTCAATATGTCACCAAACATTCATCAGAATTTGTAGTCAAATATAGTAGTGGATGGAGGGAGAGACAAGGAGAGATAGATAGAGGGAGAGAGAGAAGATGGGGAAGAGGGAGATATATGTAGAGAGGGAGAGAGAAGATGGGGAGGGAGAGAGGGAGAAGGAGAGGGAGAGGGAGAGGGAGAGATAGAGGTTGATATAGAGAGATAGATAGGGATAGGAAAAGAGATAAAGAGATAGGGAGATATACATAGAGAAGGATATGTATAGAAAGAGATCGAGAGATGAGTGAGAGGGATACCAAGTGAGAAACTAAGATAAATATATAGAGTAGAAGAGATGGAGAGAATAAGATAGAGGGAGACATTTCTAGAGATAGAGAGATGGATGGGTAGATAGAGGGAGACATTTCTAGAGATGGAGGGGGAGAGAGGAATATAGAGGTAAAGATGAATATAGAGCGAGAGAGGAAGAGTGAGACAAATATATAGAAGTAGATATGAATATAGAATGAGAGAAGAAGAGGAAGAAAAATAGATAGAGATAAGAGAGATAGAGGGAGAAATATAGAGAGATATAGGGAGAGAGTGGGGGAGAGATAGAGAGGAAGAGATAAGGAGATAAGGAGGAAGAGGGAGAAATAGAGAGGGGTCTATGGTGAGATAGATTGATATAAAGATAGAGATATAAGGATCTATATAGAGGGGGAGAGGGAGAGAGAAAAAGAGAGAAAAAATAGAGAGAAGTATAGAAAGAAAAATAGAGATGGAGAGGGAGATATAAATATGGGAAGATAGAGAGAGAGTGGGAGAGAGATAGATAAATGAGAAGAGAGAAATAGATATAGAGATATATGGGAAGATAAAGGGAGAGAGATGTCGAGATATAAAGATAGATAGGGGAATAAGGAGGGAGCAAGAGAGGGAGAGATGGGGAGTGATAGAGAGGGGAATGGAGAGAAAGGGAGAGGGATAGGTAGAGGAGGGAGAGAGAGAATATGGGGAAGAGGGAGATATAGAGAGATGGAGAGGGATAGTAAAATAGATAAAAAGATAGGGAGATAGATATATAGGGAGATATATATGTAGAGAAGGATCTAGATAGAAAGAGATAGAGAGATTGGTGAGAGGGAGATTGAGTGAGAAATAAAGATAAAGATATAGAGTAGAAGAGATGGAGGGAGAGATGGAGTGAATAAGATAGAGAATAAAAAAGGAGAGAGGGACATGATATATATGTATTGGGATAGAGATAGAGAAATAGATGTAGAAAGATATAGATAGAAAGTGATAGAGAGAAGAGTGTGTGAGAGAAAGAGATTGAAGTAGACACAATGGGGTATAGATAGATAGGGGGAGAGAGATATAGGGTGAGAGAGAAAGAAGGTGATAAAGATAGGTAATAAAGAGGTATGGATAGGTGGAGAGATAACAAGAAAGAGATAGAGGTAGGGAAAGAGAAAGAGAAAGAGGGAGTGTGTGTATATGAGTGAGAGAAAGATATGGAGAGGGATATAAATTTACAAATAGATAGAGAGGGAGGGAGAGGGGAGAGAGAAATAGAGAGAGGAGAGAGAAGTAGAGAAATAGAAATATAGAGTGATAAGGAGAGAGAGATATACATAAGGATAGAGATAGATATAACTTGAGAAATATAGAAGTAGTGTAAGAAAGATAGATAAACATATAGAGAGGGAGTGATGGAATGAGAGAGAAAGAGGGAGAGGGAGAAATAGAGATAGAAAGAGGAAGACAATGAGAGAGGGGGTGATGGAGAGATAGATAAAGATATAGGAATTGTTATAGAGAGAGAGAGAGAGGTAGAGAGGAATATCTAGAGGGGCCAAGAGTGATACAATGAATGAAGATGACACTCTTATATATGATAATATAATCTAATGACAATACAATGAATGATGATAACACTCTTATTGTATATGATAATATAATCCAATGACAATACAGTAAATGATGATGACACTCTTATTGTATATGATAATATAATCCAATGGCAATACAATGAATGATGATAACACTCTTATTGCATATGATCAACTAAAAAAATGTTATATAACAAAAACACAAATAGAAATATTACTCTCATTTTAGAATCCTACAATCAATATCTCTGCATGTTTTTTATATAGACTATGCAATAGGATAGATATGCTAGTTTTATTATTTTTAATAATGTAATATATTATATTTCTAATAATTTAATATATTTTTAATATATTATATTATTAAATTATTTTAATATATAATATATTAGATTATATATTATATAAAATTAATCTTGATTATTATTTTATATTCTATTTACACAATTCAAACAAAAATAATTTTCATTTTAAACATTTATTTAGTATGTAATGTATGAAAAATAATCTATAACAAATTAAAATATATATACTATATAATATATGAAATCTAATATATGATTTAATATATTTTAGCATATTATATTATTAAATTATTTTTAATGTATGATATTAGATTATTTACTATATTAATATATTAAATTCACATGTAATGTATTAACTTTAACATAATATTATAATATGTATATTATATAATATATATATATATATATATAACATCTAATATATAATTTAATAAATTAGATAATAAGATTATAATTTTTAATAATTTAATATATTTTATATTGTTATATTATTAGATTATTTTTAATATATATTACATTTGACTGTATATTAGATTTTAATATATATAATATTAGATTATATATTTTATTAAATTAAAATCTAATAGATTAAATTAATTTTGTGATGACATACAAGATTATCTTATTAATAAACTTGTAACTAGTGATTAATGTTTTCAATTTCAACCAATCAAAATTGATTATTTTCTTTTCATATATTATATTTAACTTTTTATAAAGTAAAATGCATGTTTTTTAACTTTTCTAATTTTCAAAGTTTCAAATTTATTTCTCTTGAATGTCATTGGTTAAAAAACTTTAGGCATTTTTTCCATCACTTTTCAATTAATGTGAGCACATCCCAAGTGCAAGGATTACATGACAAAGTTAAAATTATAAATTTTTAAGTTTTAATAATTACAAAATCATTCATAAATATATTTCTATATATAATGGGGCAGTAAAGATAGTTTTTTTGCAATTGCAGGCACAACCGTCTTCCTTGAACCGTTCTTCTTGAACCCTCTATTAGAATAATTTTCTCCCCACTCTGTTCAGATGAGGTTTTCCCTTCTATAATTGATATCTCAAAGCCAATAGTGCTTAGGGGAAATCTCTATTTTATTTGCATGAGGATGGAAATTCTAAAAAACATTTCTATGCAAGACAACATTAGTATTATTAAAAAAAATGTGTTGCTTATCTGTAATAATCACATGGGTAGCCCCAACTCACTTGATTGTATGATTATCCTAGCATTTCAAATCAATCAATCCTTGTAATAATCATAAATGCTCATTCTTTTATTAACATGATTGTTTTTTTGTTTTGATAAATATATAAATTAGTTTGCTTAAGTTTCAAATCTTCTAGCTTTGTAAATGCATTCGGTATTGTAGACATGGAAAATGTATCGATTGGTCCTATACACTTGATCTTGATTACTAACACCACTTCGTCCTGAATCATCTTCTTTGCTAATCATTTTATCAAAAAAATTGTATTTGATTAAATCCACCACATTTCATCTCTTAATTAAATAAATCATTATTTATCTGATTAAGTCATCACCTCCTATTGATTAAATAGATCATTTTATTTAATTAATCCTATAGTCTCCCTTTAATTAAATAATTCACTTTATTTAATTAATCTCTAAAGTCATTCTATTAAATTAAATTAAATAATTTTTATTTAATTTAATATAACATCATCTCCTTTTAATTAAAAAAATCAAATCTTTACTTAATTAAGTCTAAATAATTTTCCTCTCATTTTGATTTATTTCAATCCAAAAGTCTAAGTCAAAATGGTCAAATCAACTAATCTCCTTTTAAATTAATCAAATCTTGATTAATCTTAATCTTAATCACCTAAATCCTCTAGATTTTGCAACTTGCTCATAAAAATCATTTCAATTGATTTATTAAATCCTCAATTACTTTCAAAAAGGCATCAATGTTGGAATATTCTCCAAATTTCAAAAATCCCTCCAAAAGGGTTTGTACATCCAACAAGGCATTTAAACCTCTTACATGTCCTTTTGCCTTGAGCCAAGTGGCATTAACTTCATTTTCTTCTCCCTCCAACTTGTCATTTCATCCATTTTGAAATTCCACCTTAGGGTATGTGCAGGATAATGGTGGGCCAAAAAGTAGCAATGAGGAAAAAAACACGTCTTTTATCGACCGAAAAATGCAAAAAGAACGTGTTGACTTTTTTGAGGCTCAGGTGTCACCATACCAAACACCAAACCTAGTTTTTGCAAATCGGATATCCAATCCAAATAGGATATCTGATTTGCAAAAAGCATATATAAAAAACATATGTCGTTGTTTTAAACTCATTTGGCAGTGAAGAACCCGTGGGCACATAGTGCATCCATTCTTCGCTTAATGGATATCTGATTTGGGCTAAATTCGATTTGGAAAGGTAAGCTTTTTTATTTTTATTTGATTTGATTCAATTTTTATTTAGATTTGAATAATTTCATATGGTTTTTGGTGGTTTTTTTTAAAAATAGGGTTTTTATTGATTTTTGTGAAAAAATTGAGTTTAGAATAGATTTTGATAAAAAAATGAATGTTTTGTGGATTTTTTTTCACAATAGGGTTTTTGATTGAATTTTTATGAAAATTTTGAATTTAGAATGGATTTTGATAAAAAAAATGAATGTTTTTTGTGGATTTTGTTTCAAAATAGGGTTTTTGATTGAATTTTTATGAAACAATTGAGTTCATAATGGATTTTGATAAAAAAATGAATGCTTTTAATGGATTTTGATTTAAAAATAGTGTTTCATTTATATTGTCTAATTTTAGATTAATTATTTTTTAACTTTAATCAGGCATTATGGCTGCCAAAAATGAGAATGCACAAATTCCACCAGCTGAGAATCAAAATGCAGAAATGTCAAATGCTCCACCACCTCCACAGCCATCAATTGAAGAATTAATTCATGAAAAATTGGAGCAATTGAGGGGAATTTGTGATGTTTATAAGAAAATCCCTCGATTATCCCATATGTCAAACACATTGACATGAATAATTACAAATGTAGAAACCCTCTCCACCCAACATAATGCCTTTCATTCGTGGCGAGAAACCATGAGGCAATATTATGCATGTGGACTGTCTTATGATGATGTGAAAGATCTCCAAATAACAAAAGCCCAAATAGCCTCTTTATTTATTAACCCTAGCACTGGTTTGCCAGTTAATGTTAACAAACCAAAACTTTCTATAAAATGGTGCACGCATAGGGGCATAGTAGATAACTTTTGGGATTGTTGGTGTATGGTTTTTGATAAACCACCCAACAATAATCTTGATGTACCTTTTTACTTTATTAAAAAAAATATGTTGAGTTTTTGTTAGGGCATCATGTCAATTACTTTGACATTAAACCCTTCCAGGTTGGTATAGGTATGCCCAATAGGCTAGGCGACTAAGTGGTGGAGTAACATGTTCCCATCCTTCCTCCTTCACCTCGATTACAGCATTGAGATATTCACGAGGAGGATGTCACACAAACCTATCCAGACCATTCCACTCTTTGAGTGAGTCTTTTGGTTTTCCCATGTAGCTAGCCGATAGCTCGGTCATGAATGCAATTGTGTATTGGCGATGGATCCCGGTGCTGTTGTGCATTATCCTCCTCGAGTCCACATATTTGTGTGCCACATATTTGCAATACTTGCCAGCAAATATGCTTGGGTCCTATTGTACAACCCCCTGAGCATCCATTAGACACTTCTGATTATGACATCCAAGATGTGGAGATTATAGCAGATCACATGCAGGGGAGTGGAGCACACCCTACAAAGTCCTCTTTTGCTAGAGAGGTGGACATTGGAATAGTTACACAAACACAGGTAACATTTAAGGTGTAAATTCATAACTTGCATTTTTTTTTAAATAGATAATGTAATATAGTATCAAATTACTAATATTTATTTACATGGTCTATTTAACAGTTAATGTTTGAGGAGGAGCTCACACTTGTGACTAATAGCACCCTTAGGGCCATTTCATTTGGCCTCGACATGCACACAGTATGTATTTTCTGACTCACTCATTTACATTTTTTTATTGTATATTTGCTTGTCATTTGAATTGTCAATAATGAGAGTATATATTAACTTATATGTTTATCTTACTCTTTGCTTGTAGGAAACACCTAGTGCGAGCGAGGTGCAATGCTCTCCAGACTATGGAGGCATAGTGTTAGATAAGGGAAAGGTAATTGAACTCAAATTTGATTGAATTAAAATTTATAAGATCTTTTATTGATTATGCATACATTGACAGATTTGTAGTTTCATATGTACTTGTCATTTTTATGTACAAGCAGTTGTGAGCTATACATCATTGTTGATAAGTGCCACAACACCCGAAGGAGTAGGTATTGAACACGGAAGGAGGAGGTGTTGAAACACCTCAAGGAGGAGGAGTGTTGAAACACCTAAAGGAGATACAGAAAAAGATCAGCCTAAAGAGGTATGTGTTTATTTTATTTTGTGCTTAGTAAATATGTTCTTATTACTGACAATTCTATGCTAACTTGGATCAATTTCATGTTTTTGTTCACATATATAGATTGACGTTACAAAATTTAGTTTGGTTAGTTCTTTGAGAGGGGTATATTCTAGGACTCCTGACCCTTCGAAGAGACGTATATTTCAGGTAATCAAGATTTCAATTTTAGAGTTCAATTATAATTCAATGTGTATTGATTTTTATGTTAATTATTCGATTTTAAATTATATAGTATAACTAATCTCAATTGTGGTTTGACTTTCTCTTGTGCAGCTACCTTGAGCCAATAAGGTGCTTCAAGGAAGCGATTTTTGATGATCCACCCGGTGGATTTAGAATGAGATAGACGTGGCATGTAAATTTTTGGAATAGATACCGAGAAAGATGGCATATATACCACATATTGTAAAACTTTGTTTTGAGTTAGCATTGAGTACCATTTTTGTATATGGACATACACTTGATAATTGGATAATTTGATATATATAAAGAGGATGCAATAATGAAATTTAAATTTCCTTACTCGTTAAACTCTTTGAAAAATTTTAAATGAAATGAAGAGAAATGGATTAAAATATAAATGTACAATGTATAAAAGAATGGTTAAATATGTAGTTTATATTCATATTGTTGATTACATTGCATTGCACACCTTTCAAACTCAAAGCATTATTTTGCATTGCATAAGTAGCAACTAGATACTCATATGATTAACCCTACACCATCTGATTTTCTTCTTTGTCAACTTTCCCATGCCTTAGTAAATTTGGTGGTCCATTTGTAACCATCAAATTTTTTATATAGCATAAATTCACCTTTTTCAAAAAATTAATATGGCTAGACTCCCATATGAATACTAATAATATATCATATGACCATTCTTCATATACTTGCTGGCACTTTGTGTCTTCTTAGATGAGCCAAAAGTTGTTGCCCAACTACCTCTACCTTCATCAATGTTCCATATTTTAATCATTCCATCCCAAGATGTTGTGACCATTTGTTGACTAGAAGATTCAATTATTTGTAGGCATGAAATGACATCATCATGCACTTTGACCTAGAAATTTAGGAAAAGAATACTATTACAAGTTGTGATCTCTGTGAAAAATAGATGTCTATCTAACTGCAACACAATCTAAATATGGATTCTTTTAGAAAATAAAAAGCAAGACATAACTTTTAAACAAATAATTTAATCACAATGTATTTTTCACAAAGAAAATTTGTATAAACCGCTTCTCCATAATGGCTAGTATAGAAATAATTGCATTGGTAGAACAAAACTCCAAAACATTTCTGATTTCCTTGATTAATTGAATCTTAAGTAGAATCCCCATAATAATTATGTTTTACATAAACTAATAGGAAAACAACATTGCTTGGAAAGTGCATCTCTAATATTTTATGTTCCTTGTACAATAATTTAAATACATTTGAAGAAGCTATATGAAAATATAGCTTCTTAAATTCTTCTTTAATTTGAAGGTTAGTTTTGATAGTGAGTAATTTATTTCATAGATGGATTTTAGCTTTTGCTTGATTGTTGTGCACTGTACTTTCTTCTATAAATAAAATGAGACATGCTAATGCATATTTTCACTATAATTTCTCTATTTTCTTCCTCAATATATCTCTCTCTTGGAATTTGATACAACCCTGTCAGGGCCTGTCCTAATCACATTTAGCCCAAATCAAAAAGAAAAGTTCATGCATTGCTTCTCCCTACACTAGCAGACCCTAGCTGGAGGTTTTATTTGATATTGTCAACAAACATACATCTGGTTGTCTGAATGAATGGGGGAGTTACAACCTTCCCAAGCAAGAGGTCATGACAACCATCAAAATTATACACCACAAACACTATTTCTTTCCCTATGAGTAAAGGATAAGTGTACTTAAATAAGGTGTAATAGTAGAGAGAATAATATTGTTTAGGTAAAATTGTTTGCTCATAACCAAGATTACAATGATCAAAAAAAAAATTAGAAAAATATTGGGATGCTGAAATGCCTAAATGTTGAAATCCACTATGCTTGGCGTACAGATGCAACCTTTGTGTGAAATTTCCCTCACAAATCCAAACAAGTTTCATCCTCAAAACTCTAGGAAACCAATGGGGTTTCATTGAAAAATCTCCATAACCTAAGGGTTTTTGTCCTTAGATTCAACAAGTGAACACAAGTGTCCAACTTTGTAATTTTGGATTTGTTGAGATGATGTCCAAAGATTATCCAAACTAATGAAGTTGTATTCCTTATATAGAGGTTGAAGGCCTAACATGGGTTCAAAGTTTCTTGCCATTTTCTCACATTCAAATTTGGGCTCATTAATTGCATTCTTGGTTAGTTGTGGTCATGGGTGGAGTCCATTCAAATGGTGAGGTTTTGTGAAAGTGCATGCTTGAATGTGGAGATCTAGGGAAATGATTGCTTTAAGTTCAAGCAAATAATTATCCCAAGGTCCAACATCAAGGGTTCAGGCAATGGGATTCTTGGGTGTTAGGACACAAGACAATGGGGATCTAGGGGTTTGAGGATTAGGATACCCCATTGGCTATTTTACAAACGTAAGACATCATCAAAAGGCCCAAAGATCCAAAGAGGAATGTATGGTTTGAGAAGTGGTGGTCAAGGTATTAGGGTGTTATGCGAATGGAAAGGAAAAATTTCAAAGGCCCACAAGAGAAGGAAGTGGGAGGTGGAGGCACAAGGAGTGAAAGAAATGCATGATAGTATTAGAGAGTCTGAAATCCCACCCAAAGCAGGAAAGTGACCCATCTTTCAATCTCAAAGTATTATTTTGTATCATTGTTACATTGGTCTTGAGAGTGGTAGCTTAATATAGGTCTGGACAATACAAAGCTTGGTTTACCTGTGCAATGTAACAGTGGAATAGGAAGAGAGATGTTGAAGAGTACATCAAGTCATTGAGAACCAAAGTGTAATGTGTTTTAGTTTGTGGTACTCCTTTGTTTCTCTGCAGATGTGTGATAAATTCTTAGTTTAATGATGTTGAACAATTTTAGAAAAAGAAAGTTGTGTCACGGTCCGCATTCAATCCAACAAGCAAAAACCAAAGCTCAACCTCTTGGAATGAAAATGCTTGTTTGCAAAACAAATGAATAAGAATGAGGTAGTTAAGGTGTTTGAAGTTATTTAGAGGTCACTTTTAGGGTGGAAGGCTTAAAACTCCATT
>VDFB02319003.1:0-39176 GCA_007258455.2 Sequoia sempervirens
ATAGTCATGCAGAGAGACTCAAAATGAGCTTCAACTGAGTATATTAAGTCAAATTGCAGCACAACTTTAGTAATTAAAATCAAGATTATACGATTGAATTCAGCTCTATGAATCTGAAGCATTTCAACATGAACATTGGAGTAAAATGTTAATGATTGTTCCTACAATTCAACTTCATAGCAATAGCCCTCTAGCGGCGGCTTGTCTTTTAGCTACATTGTTCATGAAAACTCTCAGAGTTGCACTCTCCATCAAGTCCCCTACATTGCATCACCTCTCTCCCTTTCATGTAGAATTTGCTGTGGTCGGATTCATCTAACTCCGAATCATCTAGGGAATCATCATAATCATTCTATTGTTGGGATTGATTTGTCAAGAACGTCCATGAAACTACTGTAGTACCCTCAGGGTCCAATGGTACTGTGTGTCTCTGTCGAGCTATGCTATTAGGGTTATCTGCCATCTTTCCAAGTTCCTTCCCAGATTTATCTTCCATCCCTTCAACTTCCTTCTCAGATTTATCTTCCATCCCTTCAACTTCTTTCTCTAAGTAGTTTCTTCTCCTATCTGGAATGCCAGATCTGAGCCTGATAGCACTACAGAATGATAGAAGTATCTGGAGCACCAGATCAAAGCCTGCTGCTTCTCCTCTACTTTCCCGGCCAGGTCGCTCACTTGTTTAATATCTGGAGGGATATTCGTGCTTCTTCCACGTATCCAGAAAACAACTGGCCCTCGTAAAAATCTGTTCCAATGTGGCCAGTTGTTTTCTGGATCCGTAGATATGAAAAAGCAGAAGATTGATTCTCCCCAAGCACTTGGAGGTCCTTGCTTGTAACGAATATTTTAAATAATACATTGATTAGGGACTTCCCTTTGTATTATTATTGTAAACATTTGTGCATATTAATAAATTTAATCATAAATGCAACTTTGATGCAGTTTACCCAACATTATCTATTGGAAGTATTGTTACTGGCCGTGTTGATGGAAAATTTGAGCATGGTTACCTAGTCAATGCGACAGTTGGGACAGAGAGAATGAGGGGTGTTTTGTACCATGTTCCTCCCAGCACTTTACCACAACATGCAATTGTATCTCCCTGTATGAATAGCATGGGTAATGAGCTCAAAGCCTCTGTCACGGAACATCAGATTGAACGTAGGCGGAAAAAGAAACCAATGATTAGGAAGGATCCTAATGCACAAAGGCAGAACAGAACAGGCTATGAGAATGAAAAACTTGTATGTAGATGACAAAATTAGTGTTTTACTTATAACCATAGATACAAAATGTTTATATTGTGTTTATATTAATTTGTTTTTTATGGCAGCCTTATCAAGAGCGTGGTATATAAGAAAAAGAGCGCTATAGAAAAGATATCTGTGAATACTTGCGACTTCAGGGTCAAAGTGTTGT
The DNA here is from genome assembly GCA_007258455.2 of Sequoia sempervirens. Taxonomy (NCBI): domain Eukaryota; kingdom Viridiplantae; phylum Streptophyta; class Pinopsida; order Cupressales; family Cupressaceae; genus Sequoia; species Sequoia sempervirens. Next base: position 1,420 of record VDFB02319003.1, read on the forward strand.
GGTTGAAACCAGCAGTTCTCCCAGTAGTCAAATCAGTACAACTCAAATATTTAATGCAATCTGTGGCTTCGTGAGCAAGTATTATTCCTGACTGTTGAAAAATTTATAGTTGATTAAGGGATCGTGTTAAAAATATATACTGGGGCACAATGATAGAGATAATGTATGTTCTCATGGTTTGACAATGCTATAAACTTCTTAAAACTCTGTGTAATGCTATGATGTTTCAAGTTGTCTTGAATTGACAAAATCTTTGGGGATTATTAAATCACTACAAGTTATAATAATCTAAATTCAAAAGTTTAGCACTCTTTTCACCAAATGAGCTAATGCAAGACTCTTATACAGTTAAATCCTTAGCCCGTCCAGCTAATATTTGCACAATGTTTCAATGTATTGACCATTAATTAATTTTGAATTCCAAATCTTACCTGTACCTACAGGAAAATATGATCTGTTGATGTTAGAATCAACCAATCAGCAGCTATATATTGTTTATATATTTTTCAGGTGTTAAATTTTCTTTTAGCAGATGTTCAAGTCTGTATAATGATTGCCTAGAATCTTAGATGATATAGTACTGCTCTGAACTCAAACCACACATTTGAAGCACATTTTACATTTGAGGGAAGCTTTTTAAATATGATGTCGAATTTCAAAGCTATTCGAGTGTGGCAGTACACGGAATATGAAAGCTTTGAATTATCCTTTACAGGTGACGGTCTGAAAAAATTGAATGCTGACTACTTTTCAAATTATAAATCAACAAAGTGTATCCTAATGTCAAAGCTGCCAAGTCTAGTAATATTCAATCCTTTTCTATATGTGGTAGTTTTTCCGGTGTTATAAAATCTTTAAAATTGTATCCACAAAAAAGAAACAATTATAAGAAGATAATGTAACCCATTGGTGCTTGATGAGCCCGTCATTGAATTGCCTCTACAATTTTAGAGGGTTATTTCTTGCCTAATCTTCAATTTTAAGAGTAATTGTAAATTGGATTTAAAAAAAAAAAAAACTATTAGACATACTCCCAAAACTAATATTTAAAGTGTCTTCAGAACAAGTCATATAAAAAAAAAATAACAAATCAAGCATGATTTAAATTTTTTTTTTTTTCCATATTTTAAATTTATTACTGCAAATGATTAGGTGTTAGAAATGAAAAGTGTAGTTCTGGCGCATGCACCTATCAGTCATGGTAAAATTTGATTTATTTACATTGCACCTCATAAATTTATTGAATGAGAGTGTTGGATTGGTGGGTCCTTTTCAAATTTGTAAAAATTACAATTCAAATAATAAAATATCTTGTATTGTTTGAAAATGTATTCATACTCGAGATGACCTTCCTAATAGTTGAGCACTTTAATGTGTTACCTCTCAAATTAATAAATGGTAATTTCAAATAACAGTTTTTTACAGTAGCTTACATAATAAGATCCTTGCTTATAATTAATGATGCCACTTCAATATGCTTCTTTTTTATATGTTTTGTTTGTGTGTTGATACGATATCACATAATTTATGGATTTTTAAATCTAAAAAATGCATTTCATTCAATTATGAATTATCAGATCAGCCATCTCCCCTTTTAAGAAACTACAGACTAATTCTTAGACTCTAAGATCAATCATCTCCCCTTTTAAGAAACTACGGACTAATTCTTACACTGTAAGTACCATCACAATTGATGCTATAAAAAATAAATTAAAAAATGGATGTGTAACTATTTTAAGAAGTTATTTTCAAAAACTAAGGAATAATTCTTACACTGTAGGTACCAACACAAACGATATTACGCAGCTGTGTACAGTTGGGGTGTACGCATGCCCTTTTTCCCAATTCTAAAAATGTAGACTTTTGCATCCTTTCGTATATGAGAGGAAAAAGGTGGGAGGGATACTTGTCACATGATGACAAGTTTAGATTGTGATCCATGTGCTCAATTTCAATGACTATGATTAAATAGACAACGATTAAGGGATAAAGTAAAATTAAACATTGGAGGGTAAGGTAATGGAGATTAATTAGCCTAAATCAACCAATTAATTAATCTAGTGGGAGGATTTTGTGAGGATTTTGTGAATAGTTCGGCAAGAGAAGAGAATTTACACCGCATGTAAATTCCCGATTTACACCCTTACCATAGGAAAATCAAACCCAAAAATGCTATTGCACCTCATCCATCTGCTTTCCATCCACTTGGCGGCGGTGTGTAGTGACGATGGGGGGATTTTTTTGGAGACACTAGCGCGACAAACAGATGTTTGTGCAACATGTTGCCGTCCTAACACGATTCCCACCTCTAGAATTTGTAGAGGCATTACACTTCTCCATTGGCGATGAAGAGTATCACCCTTGTGCCCTTGAATGAGCTTGAATGGCTCTTTTGGGCTTCTATTCGCCTTCAAATATCTATCTTTTTCATTCAATCCAACTTCTTCTTTCTCTAGACACTCAATTTGTCTCTCTTAAGCAATCCACACTTCATTTCACAACACTTTCTCGATTGTTGAAGCTCTAACGTTGGCACTCTACTAGTTTTTCTCCTCGCGTTCCTGCGAAAATAGTGTCATCACAAGCTTGTGATCTCCCATCTCCCTTCTCACGCTCAAGGGTCTATCTTGTTGGGGAGGTTTCATATGCCCAGCGTGAAAGATAAATCGATCAAAAGGGAGAAATTAATAAAAAACATATATGTGCATATTTCACATTAGACAATTTATTCATAAAATAATATTATATTTCTACACTCATGTTACACGATTTCTTTAGGATGATATATGTATTCTACACTTTGTTAAACCTTAATCAATTTCAATTAAGCCATATAATGAAACCATGAAGATACACTTTTTTCACAAATACACGTCTTGCTAAGAGTCATTATTTACCATACAATAGAAATAGGAACACAAATGGTCAATCAAGAGATCATCGTGTGAAAGAAGAAAAAGTAAGAAGGAAATCAAAGATCACTTAGAGGAATATAGCGACTCACGTGAAACTCTCACTAGCATTAATATTTGGCCTTTTCTAAATATAAGAACGGAAAGATAATAGATGAATAGCATCAAATGCATTAAGATCAAATTCCTGCAAATAAACATCCTCCATACCCTATCTGTTTGGCTCTAGACTGCACTAATCTCTGAATGCTGCTATCAAATATGCCTGAGCATGCAAATTTCATTTACAACCTAGCATAATCTAATTAGTGAGGTAGTCACACCTTAGAAGTAACCAATCCTAATTTAAGTATAGATCAAAGTGTTCTCTTTTAAAATATATTTAATCTAGATGTTATTTATAAATCAGTAGGAAGGACTAACCATGGTAGATATAGACTATTTCTACTTCAATTTTGAATTGCATAGATATGTTAAATATTGTTAAACTGTTTATGGATACAATACTTACTTAGTTTCATCATAATGATAATTATTCTAGGAAATGATGTTAATTAGACAACCGCAACCACTATCTTTGATATAGAGTAAAATGGAGAAGAGCAATGAAGGTGATTTAACCATGGCATAGAGATTGTTGGTAATATTATTTTATCATTTTATATTTCTATGTTCATTTGTGCTTCATTGTTGGATTAGGGTCCTAGGGTTTGAGTTTTACGTATTTGATGGTTGATTCTATTGATTCATGCCTTTTCCCTTGATTCTACCCTATTCTACAGAATGACATTCTTGTTGAGATTTTCTGTAATTACAACAATACTATAAATTAGAATAGATTATTAAACTCATAAGGGAAAATATAAAAGTACACTTTTAGTTGAAAAATATTTCAAATACTTATAACCTTATTCTACATAATGAATTCCTTGTGAGATTTTTCTGTCATTACATCTATACTATAAATTGGAATAGCTTATTAGTACTATTTTATTTTACCTCAAAAAAATCTTTTAAATACCCATAACCCTATTCGACAAAATGAAATCCTTGTTGAGATTAGGGTCTTAGGGTTTGTTTTCAATATATTTGATGGTTGATACTTTTGATCGATACCTTTTTCGTTGATTCTACCCTATTCTACAAAACAAAATATTTGTTGAGATTTTCTATCATAGAATGAAATCTTTGTTATGGATTTTCTATCATAGAATGAAATCTTTGTTGAGATTTTCTATCATAGAATGAAATCTTTGTGGGCAAAGGCAAAACAAAACATAGAGGAGAATGTGCTATGGCAAAATAAACTTGATTTTTATTGCTTGCAGGAAACGGTTACATCTACCTCCTTTTATAGAGGTTTCAAAAAAATACAGAAGACTCTAGAATTTCCCTTACTCATGTTATCACCGAAATTTCTAGATGAAGAGTTTTTAATGCAGACGGTGGAAGAAGAACCTAGACTTTGACTATCGACATTTCTTTATGAAGAACTTATTGCGGATGCTGGTGAAGATGGAGTATTTAATGCAAACAGTTGAAGGGGATGGAGGCGGTAGAAATTACTAGATAGTTCTAACACTCCCCCCTAATTTCTACTGTCAACAACTAATTACATCAATATTTACAATGCCCAATATATTTCTCTCAAATATTCAAATTGTTCTTGTGCTAACACCTTTGTGAATATGTCTGCAAGTTGCTCATTTGATCTACAATGTTGTAGGTTGAGTTCTCCATTATTGACCAATTCTTGAATGAAGTGATATCTAGTGTCAATGTGCTTTGTCCTTTTGTGAAAAACATGATTCTTTAATAGTGCAATGGTGGACTTGTTGTCACAATAGATTGTAGTAGGCTCCTCTTGCTCATGCATTAAATCCTTCAAGATTCTTCGCATCCAAACTACTTGACATGCTGCTAATGTACCTGCTACATACTCTGCTTCTGCTGATGAGATTGTCACTATTGGTTGTTTCTTTGATGCCCATGCCACAACTCCTATTCCAAGGTGAAATGCATATCTAGATGTACTGTTTCTGTCATCAATACTGCCTGCAAAATCACTATCTGTGTATCCAACCAACTAAAAATTATCTGAAGTAGAATACAATATACCATGATTCATAGTTCCTGCAATGTACCTTAATAACCTTTTTCCTGCTTGCCAATGTGAATTTTTTTGGTGCATCCATGAATATAGAAATCAAACTAACTCCATACATTATATCTGGCCTAGTTGTTGTCAGATACATCAAACTACCAACCAATTTTCTAAATATAGTTGAATTATAATCCATTTCATTATCTTCTCTACTTAGTTTTGTTCCTATTGCCACAGGAGTAGAAACTGGACTGCAATTTATCAATCTAAACCTCCTCAAAACATATTTTGCATATTTACTTTGACAAATGAAAATGCCCTTATCATTCTGTGTGACTTCAATGCCAAGAAAATATTTCATCAAACCCAAATCTGTCATCTCAAATTCCTTTTTCGTTGCTGATTTAAACATGTCAATAGAAAGAATACCTGTAAAGATCAAATCATCAACATATAAGCAAACAATCAAAATTTGACCATGTTCATTGACTTTGGTGTATAGTGTAGGTTCACTAGTGCTTTTGCTAAATTCATTCTTTATCATGTATGAATCTATCCTACTATACCACACTCTTGGTGCTTGCTTTAATCCATAAAGTGCCTTCTTCAACTTGTAAATTTTGTTTTCATAACGTTTTATTTCATATCCTAGCGGCTGCTGCACATACACCTCTTCTTCTAAATACCCATTCAAGAAATCTGATTTGACATCCATTTGATAAACCTTCCAATTGTTTTGGGCTGCAATAGCCAGTACCATTCTAATAGTATCAAGTCTTGCTACGGGTGCAAATGTTTCATTATAATCAACTCCATATTCTTGTGCAAATCCCTTAGCTACTACTCTTGCCTTATATTTGTCAACTTCTCCATTTGCCTTATACTTAGTTTTATAAATGCATTTCACTCCTAGGCATTCTTTATCCTTAGGTAAATCAAGTAGATCCCATGTATCATTTTTCTCAATAGATTCCATTTCATCATTCATTGCATAATTAATCCAATGTTCTTCCTTAATTGCATCTTCAAAATATATAGGATCTTGAGCAAACAAAGCAAAATTTGATTACAAATCTATCTTATCTCCTTGATCATAAATTTCTTGCAAACTTCTAGTTTTCTTGCTTTTAAGCCTTGGTCTTATAGGTGTAGGATTTGAGTCATTACTTACTTGTGGACTTGATGATTCTCCTTGCTCATCTTGCCTTTGTGAGTTTTCTCCTTGTTGGCTTCTTGATGGTGTTCCTCCTTGTTCTTGTTGACCTTTTTCTTCTTGTTCTCCATATGGTATTGTTCTTGTACCTACAATTGTCTTGTCTATATTGCCATCCCAAGATTCTTCTTCTTTGAATACGACATCTCTACTTACAATGACTTTCTTAGTTATAGGATTAAACAACTTATATGCCTTAGATTGCTCATCATAACCAATAAAAATGCATTTTTCACTTTTATCATCCAATTTACTCCTTGTTTCTTTAGGCACATGTGCATATGCAATATAACCAAATACTCCAAAATGAGAAACACCATGATGCTTACCACTCCATGCTTGTTGTGGAATCATGTCCCTCACAATCTTTGTTGGACTCCTATTTAAGATATAAATTGCACAAGCAACTGCTTCAGCCCAATACTCATTAGGTAGATTCTTACCTTTCAACATGCTACTTGCCATCTCCATTATTGTTCGATTCTTCCTTTCTATGGCACCATTCTACTGGGGCGTGTAACTTGTAGTGAATTGCGTCTTTATTCCATGATACTTGCAATAATTCAAAAACTCATTTGACTTGTATTCTCCTCCTCTATCTGATCTCAATACCTTGATGGATAGGCCACTCTGTTTCTCAACCAATGCGTTGAATTGCTTGAACTTACCAAATGTTTCAGATTTGTATTTAAGAAAATAAACCCATGCTTTTCTACTAAAGTCATCAATGAATGTTAGAAAATAAATGCCCCCTTAATTCCTCTTTGCATTGGTCTAAATAAATCTGTATGGACAATTTCTAAAGGTGCCCAAGCTCTATATGACATTTATTTTGGAAAACTCTCTCTGTGTTGCTTAGCCAAAATACAACTTTCACATGTACTCAATGGTGCTTCAATGGAGGGTAAACCTCTTACCATATTCTTCCTTTGCAACAAACATAATTTTGAAGTTTAGATGGCCATACCTTAAATGCCATTTCCATGCTTGATCTTGACTTGATGCCTTGAAACTTGCTCCAATTCCTCCATCATTTCACTTTTTATGAGAAGTGGGAACCTGTTGTTTGTCATTTCAATCTTGGCAATCACCATGTTACTAGGAGAAATATCAAATATAGTGCACACATTGTCAAATCCTTACATTCTATAATTACCACAACAATTGCATCTCACACTTATGAGATTATGCTTCAAACTTACAAAATAAACATCAGGAATAGCTTTTTTTACATTTTTTTGTTATTATTTAATTTCACCTTTTCCCATGACTTCCACTATGTATTGATTCAGAATTTAATTTTGATTTTTTCAAATATCCAAATTCTGCTTGTAGTTTGACAATTTTTACCTTACTAGTACCTTGATATGTTGTCTCTAGAATGTCCCATGCTTGCTTGGCTGTAATGGCTGGTTTAATCCTTCCAACAACTGAATCATCCAATGCTTGTCAATTATCTACAAAGCCCTTCTATTCTTTTTCCTATGTTCATCAAGCTTTTTCTTTTCATCAGCACTTAAAGTAGATTCATCTTGTGGTTCAGTATAACCATTTAAAACTATGTCTGATAACTCATATGAATCAAATGTCAATTTCATTCTAAAAGCCCAATTATCATAATTCTTGCCAGAAAATATTGGAATCATAGGTTGTTGATACATGCCTAATGCCATTTTTTTTTTTAACAAAATACAATCTTTTTCAAAAAAATACTTCAAACCCCAACTATAGTAACACAGATTTTCTATCACAATCCTTTTTGTAATAATGCGAACAAAAAACCTTCATAAATTCTTAAGCTAATGCTCATATCATTACCTCTGTTCACCTTTTACAACGATTTTGTAGTTTCTTCATAAAACAACAATCTCCCTTTCTTTGCTATAGACAGTGATTGGCTTAACTCCTCTTAAGGCTGCAGCCTTTATAAATCTTCAGTATTCAGCTTCAGACAGCAATCCTCTTCTTTTGACTTCTGCACAACAATCTTTGCACTCCACAATATTCCTGGCTCTCCCAACGACCTGCTCTGATACCACTATGATGTGGGCAGAGGCAAAACAGAACATAGAAGAGAATGTGCTACGACACAATAAAATTTATTTTTATTGCTTGCAGGAAACGGTTACATCTACCTCCTTTTATAGAGGTTTCAGAAAAATACATAAGACTCTGGAATTTCCCTTACTCGCGTTATCACCGAAATTTCTAGATGAAGAGTTTTTAATGCAGACGGTGGAAGAACAACCTAGACTTTGACTATCAACATTTCTAGATGAAGAACTTATTGCGGACGCTGGTGAAGATGGCGAATTTAATGCAAACAATTGAAGCGGATGGAGGTAGTAGAAATTACTAGATAGTTCTAACACTTGGAGGTCCTTGCTTGTAACGAATATTTTAAATAATTCATTGATTAGGGACTTCCCTTCGTATTATTACTGTAAACCTTTGTGCATATTAATAAATTTAATCATAAATGCAACTTTGATGCAGTTTACCCAACATTACCTATTGGAAGTATTGTTACTGGCTGTGTTGATGGAAAATTTGAGCATGGTTACCTAGTCAATGTGACAGTTGGGACAGAGAGAATGAGGGGTGTTTTGTACAATGTTCCTCCCAGCACTTTACCACAACATGCAATTGTATCTCTCTTTATGAATAGCGTGGGTAATGAGCTCAAAGCCTCTGTCACGGAACATCAGACTGAACGTAGGCGGAAAAAGAAACCAATGATTAGGAAGGATCCTAATGCACCAAGGCGGAACAGAACTGGCTATGAGAATGAAAAACTTGTATGTAAATGACAAAATTAGTGTTTTACTTATAACCATATATACAAAATGTTTATATTGAGTTTATACTAATTTGTTTTTTATGGCAGCCTTATCAAGAGCGTGGTATACAAGAAGAAGAGCGCTATAGAAAAGAGATCTGTGAATACTTGCGACTTCAGGCTCAGAGTGTTGTGGTTGAACCAGCAGTTCTCCCAGTAGTCAAATCAGTACAACTTAAATATTTAATGTAATCTGTGGCTCCAGGAGCAAGTATTATTCCTGACTGTTGAAGCATTTTGTTTTGTTCCAACTTTGATTATTAATTGTCTGGCTAAATAGTAGTTTAACATCCATGCCTTTATAGACAGTAATATTACAATTGGTATACCGTAAGCTTTGGTCCGTTTTAGTGCAACCCTTATTTTTCAGAAGTATAATCTTTAAACAAGCGTACTTTTCATAGGAAAAAATAATTGTACTCCACCTATATTGGACTCCACTGGCTTTCTTGTTTAGCTTATCATTGTGTGCTTACCACACGATTTAAGGTTTGGGTTGAACTAGTTGTTTCAATTAATATAAAGTATGTATCTTATTGCAATAAAGAACTAGAGGCCATTTGCAGAAACTTCCATTTGTTTAGCTCTTTTTCCCTGCATTGTCACTCTTTTTTAGTATTCAGCTGTACTCGAGTGTTGATATTTTCTAGGAAACTATGCAAAGCATTTAATGACAATATAACAGAAATTTATAGTTGATTAAGGGATCGTGTTAAAAATATATACTGGGGCACACTGATAGAGATAATGTATGTACTCATGCTTTGACAATGGTATAAACTTCTCAAAACTCTGTGTAATGCTATGCTGTTTCAAGTTGTCTTGAATTGACAAAATCTTTGGGGATTATTAAATCACTGCAAGTTATAATAATCTAAATTCAAAAATTTAGCACTCTTTTCACCAAATGAGCTAATGCAAGACTCTTATACAGTTAAATCCTTAGCCCGTCCAGCTAATATTTGCACAATGTTTCAATGTATTGACCATTAATTAATTTTGAATTCCAAATTCAAATCTTACCTGTACCTACGGGAAAATATGATTTGTTGATGTTACAATCAACCAATCAGCAGATATATATTGTTTTATATATTTTTCAGGTGTTAAATTTTCTTTTAGCAGATGTTCAAGTCTGTATAATGATTGCCTAGAATCTTAGATGATATAGCACTGCTCTGAACTCAAACCACACATTTGAGGCACATTCTACTTTTGAGTGAAGCTTTTTAAATATAATGTCGAATTTCAAAGCTATTCGAGTGTGACAGTACACGGAATATGAAAGCTTTGAATTATCCTTTACAGGTGATGGTCTGAAAAAATTGAATGCTGACTACTTTTCAAATTATAAATCAACAAAGTGTATCCTAATGTCAAAGCTGCCAAGTCTAGTAATATTCAATCCTTTTCTGTATGTGGTAGTTTTGTCGGTGTTATAAAATCTTTAAAATTGTATCCACAAAAAAGAAACAATTATAAGAAGATAATGTAACCCATTGGTGCTTGAAGAGCCCATCATTGAATTGCCTATACAATTTTAGAGGGTTATTTCTTGCCTAATCTTCGATTTTAAAGTAATTGTAAATTGGATTTTAAAAAAAAAAAAAACTAAGAGATATACTCCCAAAACTAATATTTAAAGCGTCTAGTCATATAAAAAAAAAAATAACAAATCAAGCATGATTTAAAATTATTATTTTTTTCCATATTTTAAATTTATTACTGCAAATGATTAGGTGTTAGAAATGAAAAATGTAGTTCTGGTGCATGCACATATCAATCATGGTAAAATTTGATTCATTTACATTGCACCTCATAAACTTATTGAATGAGAGTGTCTGATTGGTGGGTCCTTTTCAAATTTGTAAAAGTTACAGTTCAAATAATAAAATATCTTGTATTGTTTGAAAATGTATTCATACTTGAGATGACCTGCCTAATAGTTGAGCACTCTAATGTTCTACCCCTCAAATTAATAAATGGTACTTTAAAATAACAGTTTTTTACAGTAGCTTACATAATAAGATCCTTGCTTATAATTAAAGTTGAGGTTCACATCATCAAATGATGCCACTTCAGTATGCTTTTTTTTTATATGTTTTGTTTGTGTGTTGATACGATATCACATAATTTATGGATTTTTAAATCTAAAAAATGCATTTCATTCAATTATGAATTATCAGATCAACCATCTCCCCTTTTAAGAAACTACAGACTAATTCTTACACTCTAAGATCAATCATCTCCCCTTTTAAGAAACTAGAAACTAATTCTTACACTCTAAGTACCATCACAATCGATGTTATAAAAAATAAATTAAAAAAATGGATGTATAACTATTTTAAGAAGTTATTTTCAAAAACTATGGAATAATTCTTACACTGTAGGTACCAACACAATCGATATTATGCAGCCGTGTACAGTTGGGGTGTACGCATGCCCTTTTTCCCAATTCTAAAAAGTGTCCCAAAGAAAGGCCCGTGTTGTCTAATCGATCAACTCTTTGAACAACATGATGGTAGGACTAAGATTTAGAATTTCATTAGGGCAACACTAGGGTATATCCTATGTGAGTGACTGATATTTGGATATTATAAAATGGATGGATGAGATGAAAACTTGTGTAGACTTTTGCATCCTTCCACATATGAGAGGACAAAGGTGGGAGGGATACTTTTCACATGATGACAAGTTTAGATTGTGATTCATGTGCTCAATTTCAATGACTATGATTAAATGAAAACTTATGTAGAATTTTGCATCCTTTCACATATGAGAGGAAAGAGGTGGGAGGGATACTTGTCACATGATGACAAGTTTAGATTGTGATCCATGTGCTCAATTTTAATGACTATGATTAAATAGACAGCGATTAAGGGATAAAGTAAAATTAAACATTGGAGGGTAAGGTAATGGGGATTAATTAGCCTAAATCAACCAATTAATTAATTTAGTCGGAGGATTTTGTGAAATGTCCGACAAGAGAATTTGTACCCCATGTAAATTCCCCATTTACACCCCTTACCATAGGAAAATCAAGCCCAAAAATGCTATTCCACCTCATCCATCCACTTTCCATCCACTTGGCGGCAATGTGTAGTGACGATGGGGGAATTTTTTTGGGGACACTAGCGTGACAAAAAGATGTTTGTGTAGCATGTTGCCGTTCGCATCCCTCTTCATGCGGTCCACGACCTTTATAAGATAATACATCGCAAGATCAATCCTGTCATTGAATTCCTTAACATACTCTGCTGCTTTAGAGCTCAGACCCATGTATCCTCTCAAAATGGTGTGAGGCGTGAGTGTCTGCTGCCCCGTCGCCAACTTGAACAGTGAGTACTTACTCGATCCAGATTTCTGCAAGTTATAACTGAACTGGGCCACATCCAACAACTGTGACCAATTCTTCTGATCTGCCCAGATGTAATGTCACAGATAGTCCTCCAGTATGCCATTCACCTGCTCGCTCTAACCATCCGTCTGCGGATGATAGGTTGTCGACATGAGCAACTTCGTCCCGATGAGTCTGAAGAGCTCAGCCCAAAAATTGGACATGAACCTTGGATCCCTGTCAGACACAATGCTTAAAGGAACTCCCCATTACTTCACCACGTACTGAAAGAAATACCTAGCTGCTACCTTAGTTGGGCATGGAAGTTTACATGTGATGAACACTGCTTACTTTGAGAAGTGATCTACCACCACCATGATACTGGAATGCCCTTCCACCAAAGGCAGCTAGGTTATAAAATCCATACTTACGCTTGCCCAAGGTTGCACCGACACTGGTAATGGCTGCAACAAGCCACCAGGTAGCTGAGTTACTGCCTTGTCTTGCTGACAAGTCAGGTAGGTCCTCACAAATGCTTCGACGTCATCTGTCATATTGGGCCAGAAATAGGCCCGCTCAAGGAGTGCAAGGGTGAGCTTCTGTCCTGGATGCCCCACCCAAATAGAATCATGACACTCAGACATGACCTCCCTGAGCAACTCCTTCCACTTGGGTATGTATAGTCTGGAACCAGTAAAGTAGAGTAAATCACCTTGAAGATGGAAACGGCGAGTTTGTCCAGCTTTGACTTGATTTACTATTTGATAAGCTTGTGAATCATTCTGGAGTCCCTCTTTCACTTTCTCTAGTATGTGCTCGGCAACACCCAACTAACTTGCTCCTTTGCCTGACTGCTCTCCCAGTGCAGTGAGTTGAGTCTTCTGAATCAATGCATCTGCTACAATATTATGGCATCCAAGATTGTAAAGCAGCTCGAAGTCAAATTTTGCTAGAAACTCTTGCGAATGAGCTTGCTTTGGTGCAAGCTTTGCCTGCGACTTGAAATAACTGTCATGGGGCCAACCTGAGCCAACCTCGTGCGGCACCAAAACCACGTCTCGCCGAGCTCAAGGAGATCTGGTTGATCTCGCAGCTTGGACTACACCTTATCTAATTTCGCAGGATTGTGACTCTCACAAACTCGGCCAATTTAAACAGTGCAACTCAGAATATAAAGCAGTAATATAACAATAATGCAAGTAGATTATTGAACACATTATATAGTGGGTAACTCGCTTATTTTATTTAGCCACAGTAGTATGCAACTCAAGTCAATGTACATGCAAGTCGGCTGAGTCAAGAATGCTTACACTACATGCACTTGTTACAACACTACTTCAGGTTCCCACTTAAATCACAAAATAATGAAGACAAAAGACTAGCCACATGTGTAGAACAAAGAGCATGATTTTCTATGAAAAAACCTACATTCACAAGAAATAAAATGTAAATATAATAACAGAATTAAATTTATTTAAAATTATACTTTTTCGGAAGCTTATAGCAAGGACTACATACTTACAAAAAAATGAATTTTAAATGAATTCATTTGATCCCCAAAAAAGTAAATCAAAAGTGGTTTTCTTCAGCATTTTGATAGGTGTAAAGGAGACTCTATTATAGGTATGGTTTAAAACTAGCGAGGTTCTATCCAATGGGGTTTGATCTAAGGTAGTTTGATCAAACCCTCTTCAATTGGAATGCTTTAAATGGAAATTTTTAAGGCTTGAATCATTATATTTTCTAAAAATATGTGATTTCAACAAAAATTAGAATCTCCTAGAAATTGTAAACCAGCTTTGTGGGATCACCCCTCGAGTGAGGAAGAAGCCCCCCATAAGAGAGAATGAAGAAATTCTATGCAACCCCCTCAACATTGAGTCCATGCTCAAATGTCATAATGTCAGGAATCCCCAACCTTAACTAAAGAAGGAGATAATGTAAAACAATGTGAAGATTGATGTAGAGCAGACCAAGGATGATGATGAGTCCTCAAAATGCTACTTCAAAAGAATGTCAAACTATGGCAAGCACTAATAGAAAGAATCAGGAACAACTATAGAAGATGTCAACATAGCTGGTGACTGAGCTGAAATTGTCAACTCAAGAGTAACTGTAGAATCTGTCAATGGAGAACTATACATGAATCCACAACGCAACAAGAATAAGGTCATAATCAAGGAGACAACTGCACAAGTATCAACTGGACACTCTCTTGAAAGAATGGTATATCCCTATCACAACTTGTAGATAGGTGCCAAGCCTCTAGGTGTAGTATTTAACTTCTAAATAGAGGTAGATTGCTTACAAAATAGGAGTGTTTATATGGTATCTAGTCCATCACATTAAAATGCATGGGTAACCAGTCACTGCATTCACCAAGTATATAGGAACTAACACTAGATACATAGAGAAATCCAAAGAAGCATAAAATATGACAGAGTACACTAGAATAGCAAGATTGTGGCACTTTATTTTAGTGCTCTTACAAGACTAGAAGAGGATAACTACAACAACCATGATGTAAAACTAAAAAATTATGATGAAGAAGCCAACCAAAAGAGCACTAAAGTAGATGACCATGAAAAGAGCTCTCCAAGTGGATGTCGATAGGAACAAATGGCCCCATTTGACTGTCTTTTAGAGGAGTGAACGATGCAATACAAGGCTTGATTGGTAGGAAAAAAGTTTTCTAAGGTTTTCTTATTGAAATGCAATTTGTTTTTTAAAAAAGTTTATTTAAAAGTTTAATTTAAAAAATTTACTATTACAAATAATAAAGAAAATTAAAAAAAGATTAAAAAATAAAAAATGGGGCCTGTGGGGTAAGGAAGGACGTTTCCCCTTGGAACGACCAGTGGTCATGTAGGTGAGAGATGTCTCTATCATAGTTGGTGGCAAGTCTGCGCGCCGTAGGCTGACAGTACCTACGTATCGCAAGTTTGCAAAAAATACATTTCTTTTATTTAAAAATTTTGATTTATAAATAAATACGACATTTTTTTTTCAAATTTTATTTAAAAAAATGGAATTACAAAAAAAAATATTTTTTTAATGAAAATTCCTACCTATGTAGGTAGGGTCGTACAACCCACCTGCTAATTTTTTTGCCTCTAAGAGAAATGTTTTCCAAATTCAATGATTTGGTAGTCAATCTTAGGGTTTTTGACCCTTTTGGATTCAATGGGGATGTCCTTTTTCGATGAAATGATATGAAAATGTGGCTACCTCCTAGATTTGGCAACCACCTTCAATCTTCAAACCCTTGTAGATTTTCCTCGAATGTCCAACTGGGACGAAACAAAAGGAAAATCTGACTTTCTCAGACACTCTAAACATAATAATGAGCTTAGATCTAACGCAACAAGCTCCCAAAATGCTCCTACAATATAAAGCCAAAGAGAAACCCCCAAAATCTAGTATTTCTATCACACCTTTCTGATTCTCTAGATTATCCAAAGATACAAGAGAAGAGCATACTCAATGCTTCAAGAAAATACAAGATTGCACTCAAGATCTCAAAAAAGACTAACCAAAGGCACTCAACTTGCTTTGCTACCATGTAAGATTTGGCTATGGAGATAGCCACCCAAGATATAAAGGCCTATGAAAAGCACAAATATTTAGAAGATCTATATGACAAGAATAAATTGTATTCTTATCAATGAATGCAAAAACAATCAATGTACAATGTAGTAGAGACCCCTTGGTTATATAGCCAAGGTGAGATGCAAGATGTCATAAGATTATGACAAGTGCCTTAATCTCATGACATGAGATGACTTGACACAACTACCTAGTTCGCATGTGTTAGTTGTCAAAAGATAAGATAGCAATTAATGACAACTAACACCTTCTAGAAAAAATATTAGAACCTAAGTAAACTTAACATGTGAATATGTCCCCTAAGTCCCTAGTAAATGAAATAACTAGGTACAAGAAATTTATTCACACCAACACAATTCAAGGTTTAATTACCAATCTAGGGTTTGAACAAGGGAAACCCTTATCCACAAAAAACAAACAATTTTTCTCCTCTTTGTGAATGTGTAGGTTTTCAAAGTTGTAAAGTTGTAGAAAAAGTTGTCATATTTATTGTCAATCCACAAAATCTCACCTATAGACATTTTTTATGATTGTCCGTTATTGAAACCTCGACAATTTTTCTCCTCTTTTTACACTACAATCTTGTTTGTTGAACAACTACTCTAATGAAACTAGAACCTTCGTAATGGTATTTTCTTCAAATTATAGCACTTCATGGCATCCATACATATTTTCAATTGTATTACTTTTCTTGGAAGCTTGAGGAATTTCAAAAATAAAAATTTAAAAAGTACCATATCCTCAAGGAAAGAAATGATATATTTGTCATGATTGAAGACCTACCAATTTTTATCATTCTAGCACACTTGGTCTATAAATAAGATCAACAAAATATACATCCATTTCAACAATGGGATATGTAATTAGAAGAGAAGCAAACACTACCAAAAAATCCACTTTAGAATTTTCTTTTCTCGAGGATAACATGCATCAAGAGAAGGCATCAAATCCTTTAGTTTCATCCCACTTTATTTTGGTAATTTATTAGTCTTTTATTCTTTTTTTGAAATTGATTCCTAACTTGGTTGACCACTAATTCTACATCAGTAGTTACATTGAGCTACTTGATTCCCTTTTCTTGCACAAACTACAAACAAAAAACCAAGGCTTCATACTCAGTCATGTTATTAGTAGCCTCAAAGGCTAATTTATAGGCTTTAGAAAAAAATTCTCCTACAGGGGATATAAGCACTCTCCTTGCTCTCAAACTGAAATAACATGGGGTTTCATAAAATCAAATCATCCAGATTTTAGCAGATATATTAGGGGTGAGAAACTTAGGTATTTCTTCTCCTTTGAAAGTGAGCACATAGGTACCAACACTAGTTCTAACATATAGAATCTTTGATCTTTAACGATTCAATTTCAAAATAATGTATTTTGCCTTGGGATTAAGATTAAGATGAACTTACTTGTCACCAAGAGGTATCAAGGTGTGAGACCAATTGAATTGGATTGCAACACCTAGGTCTATGCAAAAGCTTTTTTCATAACAACATAGCATAACTTGTTAGAATATCAGCCACCAAAATGTTGAGCTTCAATTTATTTTGTGGATGAACTACCAATGCAACTTGTGCATCTTTGATTTGACCTACAAGAAGTACTTATTTTGACTCCATAGAGTAAATGAAAAGACTTATTTAATGAAAGTATTAAGGCATGAGCCAAGAATTCTAGCCAATCACATCACCATGGCCTGCCACCCAATGGGGGCTTGAAATCATAGGTAAAATCCATCCCACCTCATTCAGTGGTCATAAGTTAATTACCACAGTGATCGACTATTTCACAATATGGATAGAGGCTATCCCTATGGCATACATTACTAGAAAACACATATCTAAATCCATCCTCAAATTAAATCAATTGTTGGTGTTGTGTCCCATAATCTATCATTACGAATAATAGTTCTCCATTTAAGTACCAAAAATTTCATAAATTAAATGAAAAATTTCACATCCAATGCAAATTCGACACTCCATATTATCCCCAAGGCAATGACCACAATGAGGCATCTAAGAAGAGCATCATAATTTTTTTGAAGAAGAACATCAGTGACGCTAGTCATGACTGCCACCTCCAACCTAATCTCACCTTATGGGCTTACCACACTAGCATTCACAATCGCACAAGAGCCACACCGTAATCCTTAGGTTTTGGTTCTGAAGCCATCCTTCCTATTGAGATCGAGTTGCCTTCCCTAAGCATATTGATGTGAGGTCTTACTAATGATGAGGAATATCATGTATCCAAATTGAGTGAGTTCGAATTGTTAGATGAGCGAAGACATAATGCATTGGTTCACCTACATGCTTATCAAAATAATCTTCATCATAGTTATAATAAGAAGGTTTGGGTCAAACACTTTGACATCCGTAACTTGGACTTAATGGAAAATCCTAAGAATCAAGCAGAAAGGGTGAAGCTTTCTAAATTTGAGCCTAATTTGTTGATTCTATACATCATAGCTGTGGTATATGGGTCATGTACATTTTATCTTTTGACTCTTCAAGGTGAACCAGTTTTAAAGCCTATCAATAGCCTACACTTGCACAAATTCTACACCTAGCTTTAGAGATTCTTTGGAAATAAATAAAAAATACAAAAAAATTTTAAAAAAATAAAAAATAAAAAATTGTCACATTGATGAAAACCTAACGAACAGGAATCTTGTCTGACCACAAAAAAGTTAAAAAATCAACAAAATAGTTAAGAGAAATAATTCTTCCAATAGTTAAAACTACTTTGGTTGCGCTTTGGATTAGTACCATGGAGAAAATGTTGCATTAAGGCTCCATGTGTAGTTAGTCTTTACCCCATCATCTACTATCATTCTATCTCATTTTCCATCCTCGCTCATTAAAAATTCACTTGCATGCTTTCTCTCACAATCCATAGTAATGCTTGGTAGTCCTTCCCATCACTTGGAACGATTGACATTTCGCATCTTTCACCTTCCATACTTATCCACTGTAAGGCTTATCCAATTTCATCCCTAATAACTTGGTCGTATACCTTATTAGGGGAAACTACTTAACTCATGTCTTCAATGGATCATAGACTTGGTACTAGAGATCACTATGTCGAAAGTCTAAAAAACTCATAAAATTTTAAAAATCCAACAAAAATAGAAACCTTCAAAAATAAAAAAAATTCAAAGCATGTCAATTTTTTTTAAAAAAATCCTCAAAAAGCCAAAAAACACTGAAATATTCCCAAATAATCCAAAAAAAAACCAAATAACCTTCAAAATCCCAAAAACAGTGTCAAGTCATGCCATGTCAAAGATGATCGAATTATGCTACCTCTGTGACTTCATGTAGGAAAGCCCATTATCGATGAGTCGTCGAGGCACTAGGTCTGTCCTTAGGGTTTGTCAAATAAAGTCAATCATTATTCATAATAAAGTATCTTCCACCCAAGTCAAGGTCAAACTACCCTGTCTCTACGCATGTTACATAGGAAAGGCCATCACTGATGAGCCCTTGAGACACTAGATCAATCCTTTAGGGTTTTTCAAACTAGTCACTATCCATAATAATCAATCAGACACCTTGATTTTACATAAAAAATCATTCCAGTCTCAGAAAAACCATGAAACAATTAGATAATCTATCTAACTCATCTTTAAACCAAACTAGTCAATTTCTAAATTAATCAAACATGAACTCAACAATTATCAGGAAATCAATGGTCTTATACAAGAAGTGGCATTATTGAAACTAGACTCAACATCTTATATAACTTGCCTCATTTCTTGAAACCAAACCTCCCTTATCATTTGTCTTATATAGCATGTGTCCTTCTTGAAATTAGACATTATCATTTATCAACCTTATCATTTTCATTTTTTAAAACCAGTTGTTATCAATCAATCAATCAATCAATCAATCAGTGAATCAACCAACCAATCAATCCTATAAATCCTATCAGCGCACAATCATTGGCGAAACAAATCTAAATGATTGTTGAATCTGTTGGTTTAGTTTGTCTTATCCTTTCTTGTATTTATATTTTGGTCATGTTACTAGCCACCTCGAGGATGTTCCAAGAAGGAATTAGAGGAGCAATGATGTCTCATGACTTTGCTCCTAGTATGATTGATGGTATTCCTTATCTGTTAAGTGTCTTTTCTTCGCAAAGGGATAACATTGCACACCTTGGTCTATGTCATACCATGGTACTTATTTTCATTTGCCATATTTTTAATGCCCAATGATGATAAACATGCAATCTTAGTATCTCTCAACTCAAATATCAATCCCTCTTCAATCATCTAACTACATTTTCCTCCTACTAACATTTCTTTTTGTCAATCCTTGCATTCATGCCTATCCAATAATTTTTGGATTTTTTTGAGATTTTCAAATTTTCGAAAAGAAAATTCGAGGGGACATGGGTCTATCGCATCTCTATTGGGGCATGTCTTGGACTATATTTCTTTGACACAACATGATAAAGTGCATTGCATCATAGAGAGGAAAATGCAGACACTGAAAAATATCCTAAGCCTACAAGCATTATTTTCCACTTCTTCCTCTGCATAATTAATTTTAATTATTTAATTATTTTCTAGAGTCATATTCTTCTATTAATTAAATAATTTTAATTATTTAATTAATTCATTTCTCCTTTTATTCTTCCTTTGATTAATTAAATAAATTCTTATTTAATTATTCGTTTTTACTTTTCTATTATTATAATTAAATTGTTATTATTAATTATTTAATTATTCATTAGTTTCTTCTTCCATAATTAAATACATTTTAATTAATTAATTATTTTCCACCTTTCCCTCGTTATTAAATATTTATTTTTATTATTTAATATTTTGTCATTTTCCTCCACTTTTAATTAAATTGTTATTTTAATTAAAATCAACCTTTACCCTTTCTTCTATAATTAAATAATTATTTAATTTACTCTGCAACCTCTTTATATGTGTCATTCTTATTCTTTCTCTTTATCTGTGCCATTCATATCCCTTCACACCTCAATTAATTTCCACCCTTGATAAGGTTTTATTACCTTTTAATCTCCACCACCAAACCCTAACTAAACCCTATTTCATTGCTTCTCAAGCAATCATATCCATTGATCTTCATCTTTTGATCTTGACCTTTCATTCAAATTTGGTTTTTTATAAAAGAGACCTTTCACTTTCATTTCTACCTTAGCTAGCTCAAAAATATTAAACTCAACAGGGAAAATATAAAAGTACACTTTTAGCTCAAAAATATTTCAAATACTTATAACCTTATTCTACATAATGAAAACCTTGTGAGATTTTTCTGTCATTACAACAGTACTATAAATTAGAACAGATTATTAAACTCATAAGGGAAAATATAAAAGTACACTTTTAGCTCAAAAATATTTCAAATACTTATAACCTTATTCTACATAATGAATTCCTTGTGAGATTTTTTTGTCATTACAACTATACTATAAATTGGAATAGCTTATTAGTACTATTTTATTTTACCTCAAAAAAATCTTTTAAATACCCATACCCCTATTCTACCCTATTCTACAAAAATGAAATATTTGTTGAGATTTTCTATCATAGAATGAAATCTTTATTGACTGTACCATAAATTGCAATAGCTTATTAAATTCATAATGGAAAATATAAAAGTACTCTTCTATTTTAGCTCAAAAAATAAATTTAAATACCCATATTTGTAAAATATATGCAGGCGGGAGAGTCTTGTAATTTTCCAATAATTGGAAGTTCTACAGGATGAAATCCCAATTGAGATTAAGGTCCTAGGGTTTGATTTTTATGTATTTGATGGTTGATACTATTGATTCATACATTTTCCCTTGATTCTACCCTATTCTACATAGTGAAATCCTTATTGAGAAAATATAAAAGTACTCTTTTATTTTAGCTCAGAAGAATCTTTCAAATATCCATAACCCTATTCTATAGAATGAAATCCTTGTTGAGATTATGTCATAGAATGAAATCCTTGTTGACATTTTCTGTCATTACAACTATACTAAAAATTCAAATAGCTTATTAAATTTCTACTGGAAAATATAAAAGTACTCTTTATTTTAGTTGAAATAAAATCATTCAAATATCCATAGTTGTAAAATTTATGCAAATGACAAGTAGGAGATTTTTTTAATTTTCCTATAACTAGAATAGGTTATTAAATTCATAATGGAAAATATTAAAGTAACTTTTTTTATTTTAGCTCAAAAAAATCTTTGATATACCTATAGTTGTAAAATACATGCAGTAGGAGATTCTTGAAGTTCATTTTTGTTCAATTTTTTTTGGATATTATTCTAGCAATATATCTACATATAATATATTTGAACAAGCAGTATTCACCTAAGTTAATATTAAATATATTGTAACAAAAAATGATTAAACCTCACCTAAGTTGTAATAATGCAATTGAAGCCTAATAAATAGTTTGGAATAATAAGTTTGATTGGTTTGTTACCATATAATAATTGAAATTTGGAGAGAATAAATTGAATATATATAAATTTGATAAATTTAATTAGCCCATAGGCTATTATAGGTGGAAAATTCCACCGGAATTGTCTATTGTCTATTCCCGGGCATGGCCATTAATTAGGGATGGCACGGCATCCATTTTCCAAGACTCTTCACGTGAAAGGAGGGGAGTTTGCAGGTCCCTAAACCCTAAACCCTAAAACCCTAAACCCTAAAACCCTAAACCCTAAACCCCCTAAAACCCTAAACCCTAAACCCTAAAACCCTAGCACCCATTTTGACATAGGCAGGAGGACGCTGGCAAAAGCTGTGGAGTTCGACTTTATACCTATCAATTACATTTGCTTGAAATTTCTAAAACTTTTCAACAAATCCATTTTGTGCATCCTGCAATTATTGCATTCCATGAGTACACATTACTAGGAGGCATACTGTCCTTGTGCCTTGTCTATGCATCCACATTTTTGCATACATATCTACCAGGGCAGTTGCAACTACAACATCTGGCAAGTTATTTATAGCATGTATGCTTTGATCGATGACCATACCTTGTTTCAAAGCTCTCATTTTGGCACAGGTAGAGAGGTAGAGTGGACGCTGGAAAGGTTTGTGGAATCTGAACCTGATACAATTTATGCAAAATCTTGAGGTAAGTTACCGGCCATTGTTTTTGTGATTTTGTTTTGTAGTTTCTGGAATCTGTAGGTGGCTATATCCTTTTTCTACTGTGGTTTACTTCACTCTAAAACAAATCTGTTAAATGAAAGCTTGGTTCTGTGGCTTCGTGTATGAGTTTTGTGATTAAGTCTGGTTCAACAAAAGTTTTTTCCCACAGTTTTCCCTCTGAGGCTCTCCTTAATTGCAAGGCGATGTCTATGGCATGATTTCCCTTGTAGGTGGTCTCCGATTTCTTAGACCACTAATGAAATGGACAAAGTGGAAAGCTGAAAAAACTCAAAATTAGAAAAAAAAGAAATTTAAAAATAGATGAATAAGGGGCAGTGCGCTCTTTCTTGTGTTTCTAGACACAAGACATTCCAGTTGCAATGCCTTAAGACACGTGAGGACCTGCCAGAATCATCCTGAATGTATAGAAAATGTTTGAACATGGATTAGGGAATCTAGGTTTTTAAAATGTGCTCCCTCCTTTACCTGCGCTATTGGGCAAACAAAATAATATCATTAAGTAAAATAACAGAAAAATACACAATTAATCTAAGAATAATCTTTGCTTTAAAGAAAAGAACTATGCCATCCCCTTATGTTCATCCATGCATTGTGGCCTGAATCTTAGCAGGTAAGGGAAGCGGATTAAGTTCAAAGCCGCTCTCATGGCCCTGCTGCCTTCTTCACACTATCCTTACCCAAAAGTTTGACCTGAGCAGTGCGAAAGAAGCTTAAAACGCCTCTCTAATGTCACTTCCAGGTCACCGCCTTCTTTCCTCACCGTGCAGCAGAAAGAGTTAGGGCATGAATAGAATAAAAGAGAGAATTAAATTAAAATAGCATTGGCCAGCGGGCTCCAACAGGAAATTAAATCCAAATAAATTAAGAAAGGCCAAAAAAGAAAGCTTAATCTTCCAAACGTGGCGCCTGAAGGACTCGGTTGGGTACGTTGTACATTTATCCTATAACAAGTGCAATACAAGTGATAAATCTGCATTCCTATTTAGGTTTGAAGACGCATAGGAGTTTAAAAGTTATATAGAAAATTTATTTATTGTTTACCTTGGAAGTTACTAAAATTAATGCACTAGTATAGCGCATTAATTCTGCCGCTCAATCATTCCTTAGCATGATGGGAAATATAGGAAAATAAAAGAGAAGGTTTGATAAGCACACCAGATATAATGGGTTATAGTGAGATTGGCTAATTATCTCACTGATTTTTTATTTTATTAAAAAATAAAGAGAACGTATGTAGCAAGAGTATGGACTTTGGGCGAGAAAAAAAAATGTTGGTAGAGAGTTCATATAGTGGGATTAGATCTGAAAGATTGAGGTGAATAGGTAATTTACAGAATTAATCTGCCATTTTTTTAATCAATGAAATTAATCACCGTTGTTTGAAAGAAGATCCAGCAAATAAAATATTAACTGTCATTGATCGATATTTGGTTATAATATTGTTAAATTATATTATTATTATTATTTTGGTGTGGCTTTTGTCCGGATAATAAAAAAATATTGTTAATATTGTTATATTGATATGAGTAAAATTATTAATATTAGTATTTTATTAATATGAATATTTTTATTTAGATTTGAGTTATTAGATTGGATACTAATGTTAAATGCAATCTAAATTTTATTATCTACATCACTAATAAAATTAGTGATAATAATGGGCATGATATTATATTACAAATTTAGAGTATAATAATCAAATATTGAAAATGATACTTATATCACTAATATTGTTACATTTAATATTTAGTATAATATTATATTATCAATTTTAAGAAGAAATCATGATATCATGGGAAACTCCAGTATATAAAATAATAATCAAGGCAATAAAAATATTAATGTAGATCATGAGTTTAAATTGTTATTTTAGCAATAGAGGTTAACATGATTATAATACTAGAAATAGTCTTAAATGAAATATTAGTAGTTTAATTAAATAGTGTTATCATTTTAAAGTATAAATATTGATGCTATATCCATAAAGATAATGTTGGTCAATGATCAATTAACAATAGTGTAGTATTTTATTCAAAATTAAATTTAATCTCAATAATATTATTATTCATTTTTATTTAATGATCAAACAACTACATTGTTAAATATTCAACAACATTTAGATTTAATCTCAATAATGAACTATTATTATTTGTTATTCAATGATGGAACAACTATATTGTTGTTAAATATTCAATAACATTTACATAATATATTTAAAAGGGATTAACGAGGAGGTAATCTTTTAATAACATAAACATAGAAATAGAATAACTATGAGTAAATATGGTGTTGGAAATGAATAACTATGAGTAAATATGGTGTTCAAAATTTATAACTATGAGTAAATATGGTGTTGAAAATTAGTAACTATGAGTGAATATGATATTAATATTAATACTAATTTTGATAAAATGGATTAATTTTAAATGGAGGGTAACTCCATAATAATATTAATTATATCATGGAAATGATAATAATATCATTAAGGAGAATGAGGATATCATAAATGTTCAAATTGTGGAAATAACATTATTATTTCCCTTTGGAAAATAATGAGGAAAATATACAACAAGGATCAAATAATAGTATTATTTCTCTGGTGAGCAATCAATGATGATAATTATTAAAGACTTATTGTTGAATTTAATTAATAGAAAATTTATGGTAATTAAATAATAATGTTAATCTTGAGGAGCACATTTGCAACGAGGTTGCATGAGGCACCAATTCAATGTGTATAGTTTACATGCCATGCTAATGCATGGCTATCAACTATTAGTGGTTTTCATGTTGTGGTTTAATTTTTTTTTTTAAAATGGTTGTGTCTTTTCCCAATATGTAAAATGGAGTTTAAGCAATTGACTACATCAATGCCTTGTGGGATTTGACTATGCCACTGTTTCATTGCCTCATGGAGTTTGAGCAATTGACTACATCAATGCCTTGTGGGATTTGAAAACACCACTATTTCTATATTCGAGAATTAAGCCTTTATGAATAGCAAAGGAAGGGCTAGCATAATGAATCTTCCTCATGTGGCAGCTTCTTAGATATCCCCTTTCCAAAAAGGATTCATCCAAATTGTCCTAAGGACATTATTGTCTAAAAGATGATCAAGAGAAGGCATAAGAGAATATCACTTGCCTTGAACAACTCCAATTGGGGTATATCAGAAATAGGAAGTAGCACAAACAGATTTGCGATTATAAATTGGATGATCATTGTGTTATTTGCTGTATTGATATTACTGGTGATTTATGGTCTGATGATATAAATTTTCCAAAGTTATCTATTATCCATTAAAGTCATTTTAATTATCCTTTGCATTTCATAAAGTCACCCAGATTTGATCACTATTTTCTTAAAGGGAGATTAAGGATAATTAAAATGTATGCCATAAAATCCATGCTAAACAGGACTAGGAAAGCAGTGTATGCTATAGAATCCATGCTACCTAGGTGAAATGTAGATGGAAGATTT
Source organism: Sequoia sempervirens (assembly GCA_007258455.2). NCBI lineage: Eukaryota > Viridiplantae > Streptophyta > Pinopsida > Cupressales > Cupressaceae > Sequoia > Sequoia sempervirens. Next base: position 28,079 of record VDFB02319003.1, read on the forward strand.
TTTGTAGAAAAATAAGTTATTCAATGACAACTTTGAGGATTTCCTAATTTATATATGATTCTTACTGATGCCACCAACATCTGACTCTATATTGCTTCATTTTATTTTGCATGTTAAAATTTAGCCTCTAAGCTAAATATGCTAAGCTATAAAAATTGAACCCTATTTGATTAGGATCTTGTTAGTCCAATCACGGTGGCTTGACTGCACATATGCATTCAATGTGTGGTAATTGTTTTGTTCTTGAAAAAGAAAATAAACAATCCTTTTCAAAATGAAAGGAAGAGTAAAATCTCTTTAGCAAAAATCTTGGGTTAATAAATAAGTAGCATCAATATTTAGAATCTACCTTTGTAAATCATTTCTTTTAAATAATACTCTTGTATGTTTTGTTTATCGTGAGTAATAGATATTATGCATTGTTGAGCAACTAAACTGTTATTGATTTCCCTCAACTATAAATTTTCAATTTCTTATATATTTAACTTCTTATGGTAATTTTGTTCATACATTGAGAAATTTTTTTCCTAATAGTAGTAATACTATAAATTAAATATGTAGAAATCATTATACAACTCAAAAATAAATTAGTGCTTAAAATATTTCTAATTTTCCTCTTACATAATTATGTATTTTGGCTATTTAGTTAAGCTACAAGTTTTTTTTGCCATAATTCGACGCTTGATCAACACATCTAACCATTCCATTGCTTTTGTTTTGTAGGTCTTGAAGACAAATGGCATATATCATAGAACCTCATTGTCAAACACCGACAATTGTATTATACGTAACCAATCTCTTGAGTTAGTGAGAAGGTATATCATTAACCAACAACAATTGTACATTATGTTAAGGTATGTTACATTATGTTGTGAAACCATTCAGCATAGCATACCGATTTAAATAAAGTTCCATTTGTTCATTTTCATAGCATACTGACTTAAATAAAGTTCCATTTGTTCATTTTCAAATCTTTTGGCATCCCATCACCAAGCTATCTTATCATCAATTGACTTTTGCTATAAATTGTTAGTCTTAAGAAAAGCAATTTACATTTTCTTGCGATTTTTTCCCTTGCCCTTCAATATATTGCCAAGTATATCCTACTATCGGCGTAACCATTGCACCTTGTTGAGGTGCAAGCGCTAGTTACATCTCACCCAAGAGTAGAGAATAGATTAGGAGAAAGGATAATCCCTAACCATACAAAATAAATCAACACTTTTACCTCCTCTGGAAATATGGAGCACATATGATTAATATCCATACTTTTACTAAATACACCAAGGATAAATCTCTTTACCTTGGACTTTCATTAGAGTGGGGTTGGCATTAATGATAACAAAACCCAATTATATAATTTTTATAGACCCTCGATGATGAGACACTAAGATGGTGAATTAAATCTTACACTAAGCATGATAAAACATGGAAATAATTGACTTGTTTTTGACAAATTTCCACTCACCAAATGTATGAATAAAAATATCAATAAAATATGGAAGATAAAAAAAACTAAGGAGGAATCAATAAAATATTATGAACATTGATTCCAAAGTATGGTTATAAGACTAGAAGAAACCTTGACAAAAGAGAAATGAATTAAGTGTTTATTTTAGGGTTAACCCCTCACATTATATAGTAAAAATATATGAGAATATTTCCTCTTCTATAAGAATGTGGTAGAATTAATCACCGTAAGAGAATCCTAGTCAAATATATGGGAGAACAATGTAGTAGGAAATGATGAAATTGATCATTTTAAATTAGAGTTGGAAAATGTAATGTCACAACTAAAACTTAAGAAATTATAATGAAAGGTGAGAATTTTGATACTTCTCCCCCACCTAGAAGATGTAAAATTTTGTTTAAAATTTTAAATAGTAAGGAAGAGCATATAAGGAATGCATGTTTGATAATTAAAGATACCAAGAGGGCTACCCAACTAAGAGGGGAACTTGAGAAATTCCCTAGAAAGATAGTAAGTATATACTATAAAATACAAAGTGGGATAAACATGACACAAATATGTATTTGATGTTACTTTATGAAAAAGATGAATATGAACCAATGGCTCATGAATTAAGTAGGGAATCATTTTTTGGATATGTGTATGGATAGAGCATAGGGTTTAGCTATAAGAGAATTAAATTTCTATTTGGCCCATGGCTAGCAAGAACTTTAATTAAGAGAAAGTATAGCACCACTTAACAATATACACTGCGTGGTACTACAAATTCAAGGTGTAAGTCCCTACATGAGTTGCCATGATAACTATCAAGAAGGAGCTAGTAGGGGAGGCTACCAAAATAATAATAGAGGTACCATAGAAAGAGGAAAGACCAAAAGGCCAAAATTTTATGAATATGATAAACTAGGACATTATACTAATGAGTGCAAAAGGAAAAAAGAAGGAAAGTCCTCATATAATTTTTGTAGTGATATATCACATGTATTTCTAGTTGTCTGAAATTTAATAGTTTTATAAGAATGTGTTGGTACCATGATTAGAAAGTAAATAATTGTCTAGAGTCTAAATCTAATGCATGATGCTAAAGTAGTCAAGAATAACTAAAGTAAAGGAGAAAATGCTAGATAGTGTAAGAAATCAAATATAGAAAACAAATGTAGAAAGGAATAAATAATGAAGGTAAATATTCACATCAAGTTCACTAAAAATATATATAATAGATAGCCTACATAATTTAAATGTAAGAAATTCTTTTCAATTACCCGTCTTAGGTTCGTACATAAAATGCAGATTTTGGACGCTGCCTTATGTCACCAGGTATGGCTTTGGCTCTGGCTACGCTTGTGTCATTCCACACCTTTTTTGGGGTCTCCGTTCTTGCCCTCCAATTTACTCGGCCACCAAAACTTCACTGTTAGCAATAAATGTTAAGAAAACTTATATTTCTCTCACATGGATGAAGGCGTTGTGTACATAGTTTTGGATTGGAATTTGAAGTAAAGGGAAGAACGGAGACCGTTTCCAAAAGCCCTTCAGAGATTTTGACTGGTTTAGTTTAAATTTTTGCTGAGCATATTGGGTCGGTACCATCCTCTCAATCTTGAAGCTTAAAGGCTCTTCAGAACCTCACACTAACTTGAATTGATATTTTGTTTGGTTATGTTTGCAGTGGAGTGGAGGCACCGTAGCAGCTCTACAGGAGAAAGGCGTTGAAGTGACACCCACCCGCGCTTCTTTTCATTTGGACAAGCTCAACAATCAGTGAGCCTTCGATACCTGATTTACATTCTGCTTTTTGGGTTTTTTACTTTTCATTTTTTATTTTGATCTGTAAGCCACTTCTTGGATAAGAAGTATTGAATTGAAATGATGATAAAGATTCGTTTACAATTTACCAAGTAAGAAAAGAAAACTATACATTAGTAGGAAAAATAGTACCCATGTAGTAAGCATTCGCATTCTCAGCACAGACTTCCCGGCAGCGCTCATAAGCTTCATCAAGGATCTGCAAGGTCCCAGTAGGCACCAAGTCTGACTACATATCCAACAACCGGCCCTTTCCTTCTTTCTTCATCATGGCGGCCTGCTTCAGCACAACACCATACACTTTCTGCTTTGATGACAACATAGGCCTTCTTGAACCATCTGTCACCAAACCAGCCAGGTTAGGGAACATGGTGATCCTGCTCACATTTTCTGAATTGAGATTTGAACTGGAGATATCCACGGCAGCTTTTACAGACAATCTCTCTCTATACTTCTTAAATTTTGTTTGTGATACAAGTGTGGTCATTACTTTTGCTCCTGCAATCCTAAATACCACATACCCAACCTGGTTGTAGTTTTGAAAATGTTCAGAGCAACACAGTTTCTTTGAACCAGCTATGATATACTATAGTCTGACAAAGCATTCTTTTCTGCCTCTTCAAGTAGCTGGCCATCTACTTGCATTCCTATGTTTCTTGTTTCTCCCTATGATAGTCTTGATGACCGTCCCGAAGATTTCTCACATGTGCATCACAACACAGTCCTTATCTTCTCACCATCACCATTCTTCAACAGTCACAATGATTGCAATGATAGCCCCAGTAGTAGGTTCTCTGAAAGCTCATAACTGTCTAACACATCAGGAGAGTAAAGATGAGAATAAAGTGTTACAAGTTGACAAGTATCCACCATTATTCTCAACTTCTCAAATCTACATTTCTCTCCCAATTGTCCTAAAGCTCTTTCATCACTTTCATAGGTCTGTTGTTTCCTTATTTTGCTTATTCTTTGAAAGGACAACCATAGAGAGAGAGGAGGCATAAGGGAAACAAAAGACCCTCTGTTAGAGGTGACTGTTATTCATTGTGGTTGACAAGAATATCGATTGGACGTGGCCTTTGTGCTGTCTGGATCACCCTAAGGTCCCATCCCTTGGCTGCCTCGAGTGTAACAACCGCATTGCAGTTTGAGTGTAAGCCAAAGTCTCTGCATTTAGTTTCAGAATAATCATCATGCTAGGTTGGTTAGTAACATTAATATTGGGGAAGGTGAAATTTAATATCAGCGGCAAGGGGTAGCACGTCTGATTTCTATCTAAATATTATTATTAACTGTATATGAAGGTTTGGTTAGATCAAAACAGCAATATATGACTACACCTATCTTGACCATACGACTACTCTGAAGGTATGTTCCTTGCATATAAAGGAAAAGATATCATTATTTTTTTTTATTTTTTATTTTTGTAGGTTGACTCTAAGTTATTGGTGACGCTAGGCATTTATCATCAACCCGCTTTAACCCAGAATAAACGTCATACTCCATATGTGCAGCTGACGGGTCTGAAATGTTGAACCGAGCAGAAGGAAGCCCATGCTCATTATGAAAACTTTTCTTGACACCAGTTCCATAAGCCCTCATTAATTTATACGCATTTGACCATCAGAAAAATCAACTTCTTGGCAATTGTTATTTGTGAAAAAATACAATGGTCACTAATGGGGAGAAGGCATTGAACTTTTAAACATGCTAAATTTGGGCTACTGGTTAACTTATTTCAAAGTCTAGTTTTTTTTTCTTTTTCCTGTAGAAGCTTGATCAAGATTAGTGAAGATAATACATACTCGAGTTATTCACTTCCTTTTGGTATAGCTAGCCTATGAATGAGGAATAACCAAACTGTAAAACATGATGGTCTTTTAATCTATATGATCATTTGCGTGCCTTCAAACCACTTACTAAATGTTCCCAACATAGTTATCAGGACACGAAGGGGTGCATGTACCAGTACAGGGATGGGGATGCTAATCAAATTAGGGTACACGAGTAAATGAATAAGGAGACAGTTGTATTATATATAAATGTGGTCGCCAAAAATTGTGGATATAGGGATGGGTACGCAGTCCATGTTCCTGTTATGGAGTTTATTGGCAACTATGGTACCCAGCTGTCACAAGATTGAGGGTTTTAGAGGCAGCCATTGCAATCCATACACAAAACCCATACACGAAGCCACAGAACTGAGCTTTCATTTAACAGATTTGTTTTAGAATGAAGTGAAACACAGCAGAAAAAGGATATAGCCACCTACAAATTTGTCCCAGATGATACTCAGAAATGTATCTCAGATTTGAAGAATCACAATATTCAGACTTAGCATGAGCTTACAGATGCTTGACATCAATTATACATGCAGATATAAGCTACAGGTTTGAACATTTCAGTCATAGCATTAGCAGATCAGATTACATTGACTCTGAGCATTTAAATCTATGTTGTATATATTTTACGTCCAAAATCTGCATTTTGTGTACGTTTTTTACGCCAAAATCTAGTTGACGCTATCCAAAAATTTGTCTTGGGGCTTTTTGCTTTCTTTTATAAGTTGGAAAAGATAGTTAGCGTCTGTAGACCTCTATTTGTCAGTTAGAAATACTTGTTAATATATTTTACTTTTAACCTCATCAACCCTTTAATGTCATGTTCTAGTGGGAATATAGATTTTTAAATCATTATGTAAATATTTTTTAAAAATAATAATAATAATTTCAAAACTTTTACTTTCTCATAATAATTGTATTCTCGGATATCAAACATTAATTATTAGCACAATATTGGACACGGTTAACATTGATTATTGATTATGCCATGCATCTGCCGATTTTCTCCAACACAACCAAAGGTTTATGCATACTCATTTGCTTCTCATATAGTTAATATTCACTTTAGAATATATAAATGTGCATGGTGTTTTCTGGATACGTGGAAGAAGCACGAATATCATTCCAGATATTAAACAATTGAGCGAGTTGGGCGGGAAAATGGAGGAGAAGCAGCAGGCTCAGATCTGGCGTTCCAGATAGGAGAAGAATCTACTCAGAGAAAGATGTTGAAGGGATCGGGGATAAATTTGAGAAGAAAGTTGAAGTTATGTAAGAGAAATATGGGAAGGAACTTGGAAAGATGGCAGATAATCCTAATAGCATACCTCGACAGAGACACGTAGTACCATTGGATCCTGAGTGTACTACAGTAGTTTCATGGATGTTCTTGATAAATCAATCCCAACAACAAAATGATTGTGATGACTCCCTAGATGATTCAGAGTTAGATGAGGCCGACCACAGCGAATTCTACATGAAAGGGAGAGAGGTGATGCAATGTAGGGGACTTGATGGAGAGTGCAACTCTAAGGGTTTTCATGAACAATGTAGCTAAACGACATGCCGCCGCTAGAGGGCTATTGCTACGAAGTTGAATTGTAGGAACAATCATTAACATTTTAGTTCAATGTTTATATTGAAATGCTTCAGATTCGTAGAGCCGAATTCAATCGTATAATCTTGATTTTAATTAGTAAAGCTACGCTGCAATTTGACTTAATATACTCAGTTGAAGTTAATTTTTAGTCTCTCTGCATAATTATGCCAATCTCTAGCATTTATTTATTGCTTGCAGGAAACGGTTACATCTACCTCCTTTTATAGAGGTTTCAGAAAAATACATAAGACTCTGGAATTTCCCTTACTCGCGTTATCACCGAAATTTCTAGATGAAGAGTTTTTAATGCAGACGGTGGAAGAACAACCTAGACTTTGACTATCAACATTTCTAGATGAAGAACTTATTGCGGACGCTGGTGAAGATGGCGAATTTAATGCAAACAATTGAAGCGGATGGAGGTAGTAGAAATTACTAGATAGTTCTAACACTTGGAGGTCCTTGCTTGTAACGAATATTTTAAATAATTCATTGATTAGGGACTTCCCTTTGTATTATTACTGTAAACCTTTGTGCATATTAATAAATTTAATCATAAATGCAACTTTGATGCAGTTTACCCAACATTACCTATTGGAAGTATTGTTACTGGCTGTGTTGATGGAAAATTTGAGCATGGTTACCTAGTCAATGTGACAGTTGGGACAGAGAGAATGAGGGGTGTTTTGTACAATGTTCCTCCCAGCACTTTACCACAACATGCAATTGTATCTCTCTTTATGAATAGCATGGGTAATGAGCTCAAAGCCTCTGTCACGGAACATCAGACTGAACGTAGGCGGAAAAAGAAACCAATGATTAGGAAGGATCCTAATGCACCAAGGCGGAACAGAACTGGCTATGAGAATGAAAAACTTGTATGTAAATGACAAAATTAGTGTTTTACTTATAACCATATATACAAAATGTTTATATTGAGTTTATACTAATTTGTTTTTTATGGCAGCCTTATCAAGAGCGTGGTATACAAGAAGAAGAGCGCTATAGAAAAGAGATATGTGAATACTTGCGACTTCAGCCTCAGAGTGTTGTGGTTGAACCAGCAGTTCTCCCAGTAGTCAAATCAGTACAACTTAAATATTTAATGTAATCTGTGGCTCCAGGAGCAAGTATTATTCCTGACTGTTGAAGCATTTTGTTTTGTTCCAACTTTGATTATTAATTGTCTGGCTAAATAGTAGTTTAACATCCATGCCTTTATAGACAGTAATATTACAATTGGTATACCGTAAGCTTTGGTCCGTTTTAGTGCAACCCTTATTTTTCAGAAGTATAATCTTTAAACAAGCGTACTTTTCATAGGAAAAAATAATTGTACTCCACCTATATTGGACTCCACTGGCTTTCTTGTTTAGCTTATCATTGTGTGCTTACCACACGATTTAAGGTTTGGGTTGAACTAGTTGTTTCAATTAATATAAAGTATGTATCTTATTGCAATAAAGAACTAGAGGCCATTTGCAGAAACTTCCATTTGTTTAGCTCTTTTTCCCTGCATTGTCACTCTTTTTTAGTATTCAGCTGTACTCGAGTGTTGATATTTTCTAGGAAACTATGCAAAGCATTTAATGACAATATAACAGAAATTTATAGTTGATTAAGGGATCGTGTTAAAAATATATACTGGGGCACACTGATAGAGATAATGTATGTACTCATGCTTTGACAATGGTATAAACTTCTCAAAACTCTGTGTAATGCTATGCTGTTTCAAGTTGTCTTGAATTGACAAAATCTTTGGGGATTATTAAATCACTGCAAGTTATAATAATCTAAATTCAAAAATTTAGCACTCTTTTCACCAAATGAGCTAATGCAAGACTCTTATACAGTTAAATCCTTAGCCCGTCCAGCTAATATTTGCACAATGTTTCAATGTATTGACCATTAATTAATTTTGAATTCCAAATCTTACCTGTACCTACAGGAAAATATGATTTGTTGATGTTAGAATCAACCAATCAGCAGATATATATTGTTTATATATTTTTCAGGTGTTAAATTTTCTTTTAGCAGATGTTCAAGTCTGTATAATGATTGCCTAGAATCTTAGATGATATAGTACTGCTCTGAACTCAAACCACACATTTGAAGCACATTCTACTTTTGAGGAAGCTTTTTAAATATAATGTCGAATTTCAAAGCTATTCGAGTGTGACAGTACACGGAATATGAAAGCTTTGAATTATCACGGAATATGAAAGCTTTGAATTATCCTTTACAGGTGATGGTCTGAAAAAATTGAATGCTGACTACTTTTCAAATTATAAATCAACAAAGTGTATCCTAATGTCAAAGCTGCCAAGTCTAGTAATATTCAATCCTTTTCTGTATGTGGTAGTTTTGTCGGTGTTATAAAATCTTTAAAATTGTATCCACAAAAAAGAAACAATTATAAGAAGATAATGTAACCCATTGGTGCTTGAAGAGCCCGTCATTGAATTGCCTCTACAATTTTAGAGGGTTATTTCTTGCCTAATCTTCGATTTTAAAGTAATTGTAAATTGGATTTAAAAAAAAAAAAAAAAACTAAGAGATATACTCCCAAAACTAATATTTAAAGCGTCTCCGGAACAAGTCATATAAAAAAAAAAATAACAAATCAAGCATGATTTAAAATTATTATTTTTTTCCATATTTTAAATTTATTACTGCAAATGATTAGGTGTTAGAAATGAAAAATGTAGTTCTGGTGCATGCACATATCAATCATGGTAAAATTTGATTCATTTACATTGCACCTCATAAACTTATTGAATGAGAGTGTCTGATTGGTGGGTCCTTTTCAAATTTGTAAAAGTTACAGTTCAAATAATAAAATATCTTGTATTGTTTGAAAATGTATTCATACTTGAGATGACCTGCCTAATAGTTGAGCACTCTAATGTTCTACCCCTCAAATTAATAAATGGTACTTTAAAATAACAGTTTTTTACAGTAGCTTACATAATAAGATCCTTGCTTATAATTAAAGTTGAGGTTCACATCATCAAATGATGCCACTTCAGTATGCTTTTTTTTATATATTTTATTTGTGTGTTGATACGATATCACATAATTTATGGATTTTTAAATCTAAAAAATGCATTTCATTCAATTATGAATTATCAGATCAACCATCTCCCCTTTTAAGAAACTACAGACTAATTCTTACACTCTAAGATCAATCATCTCCCCTTTTAAGAAACTAGAGACTAATTCTTACACTCTAAGTACCATCACAATCGATGTTATAAAAAATAAATTAAAAAAATGGATGTATAACTATTTTAAGAAGTTATTTTCAAAAACTATGGAATAATTCTTACACTATAGGTACCAACACAATCGATATTATGCAGCCGTGTACAGTTGGGGTGTACGCATGCCCTTTTTCCCAATTCTAAAAAGTGTCCCAAAGAAAGGCCCGTGTTGTCTAATCGATCAACTCTTTGAACAACATGATGGTAGGACTAAGATTTAGAATTTCATTAGGGCAACACTAGGGTATATCCTATGTGAGTGACTAAGATTTAGATATTATAAAATGGATGGATGAGATGAAAACTTGTGTAGACTTTTGCATCCTTCCACATATGAGAGGACAAAGGTGGGAGGGATACTTTTCACATGATGACAAGTTTAGATTGTGATTCATGTGCTCAATTTCAATGACTATGATTAAATGAAAACTTATGTAGAATTTTGCATCCTTTCACATATGAGAGGAAAGAGGTGGGAGGGATACTTGTCACATGATGACAAGTTTAGATTGTGATCCATGTGCTCAATTTTAATGACTATGATTAAATAGACAGCGATTAAGGGATAAAGTAAAATTAAACATTGGAGGGTAAGGTAATGGGGATTAATTAGCCTAAATCAACCAATTAATTAATTTAGTCGGAGGATTTTGTGAAATGTCCGACAAGAGAATTTGCACCCCATGTAAATTCCCCATTTACACCCCTTACCATAGGAAAATCAAACCCAAAAATGCTATTCCACCTCATCCATCCACTTTCCATCCACTTGGCCGCAGTGTGTAGTGACGATAGGGGAATTTTTTTGGGGACACTAGCGTGACAAAAAGATGTTTGTGTAGCATGTTGCTGTTCGCATCCCTCTTCATACGGTCCACGGCCTTTATAAGATAATACATCGTAAGATCAATCCTGTCATTGAATTCCTTAACATACTCTGCTACTTTAGAGCTCAGACCCATGTATCCTCTCAAAATGGTGTGAGGCGTGAGTGTCTGCTGCCCCATCGCCAACTTGAACAGCGAGTACTTACTCGATCCAGATTTCTGCAAGTTATAACTGAACTGGGCCACATCCAAAAACTGTGACCAATTCTTCTGATCCGCCCAGATGTAAT
>VDFB02319004.1:0-26965 GCA_007258455.2 Sequoia sempervirens
TTGAAAGGTAACTTCAAACACTGGTGATATGTTGATGACACTGCTTGCATGTCATGAATCCAAGGTCTTCCCAAGAGTATGTTGTATGTTAACTCTTTGTCTAACACTCAACATACTATATCTCTAACAACTGGTCCCACTTGAATAGGTAGCACTATTAACCCTTGTGAAGATCTCTCCTCATCATCACATGCTTTTATTCTAATTTTCCTTCTAGGATCAATAGCATTTTTTGAATAGCCCAGTGCATGGACAAGTTTCAAAGTACAGATATTCAGGCCAGCTCCTCCATCTATTAGAACACGTCTAATGCGGTGTTTGTGGATTAAGACCTCAATGTGGAGGGCAACATTGTGTGGATGGTTGATAGATACATCATCATGTTCAAAAAATGATAAGTAGTGTGGTGCAGTCAAATGTCCCACCATAGTCTGGAATTGTCAAATCTCTAGATTGTTTGGTACCGTCGTGGCGACTAAAGCTTGTTCCAAGATTTCCTTGTGAGTGGGTGAAATCTTGGGAAGTTTTAATATGGATATTTGGGCGGATATTTTCTGCAACTGATCAACTATGTTATATTGGGTTGCAAGGATAGCAATAGTTTCTTTGGACATGGAAGGGGTAGCTCCTTTCAATGTTACCTTGGCTTGTCCTCGTGTGATTGCATTGATTGGTGAATTGTTTTGTCCTCTGATTTTGATAACATTGATTTGATTGTCATCTACAATGGTGTTGTTGAACAAATTTATGGGCACAAGGTCATTGATTTGATGTGAGGTAGTGTCGATATCGTGATATTGATTTTCAATTACAATGATGTTTTGTTCATGTTCAAGGGTGGTTTCGTTTGTTTGGTTATCAATTGCAATAAGATCTGATTTTTCATGGGTTTGATCATCAACCACCTCAATATGGAGAATAGTGGTGTCATAAACATAGTTCACATTCTTTCCTTTGGTATTTGAAGAAGATTCCCCTTTTTCGTAGTTGGGTAGGGGGTTCTTGAACGCCCCATGATCATTGTTTGTTTGGGGTCCTAAAAATATCATCTTATTGTCAATTAAGTCTTGTATCAAGTGCTTCAATTGCATGCAATCGTTGATTTTATGTCCTTTGTTGCGATGAAATTCACATAAATGAGCATCATTCCACCATGGAGGCTTGACTTGTGGCTCCCAATTTCTTGCCTCTGGTAATGTTATGACCTTAGCTTCGAAAAGTTCCTTTAATGTTGATTATGATGATTGTCCCAAAGGTGTGAACCTTCTTTGATTTGAGGGCGTTCGATATGATGGTGTTTGTGATCTAGCATTACCTTGATTGTTGCTTTGGTTGACATTTTGGTTGTTTTGGTTGTTGGATGGATTGTTGTTCTGATTAGTCTTGGTGGCCATTGTTGTCAAGTTGAATACATGTTTTGAATTTTGGTTCTCAGTTGTGCTATCATTGTTACCCACGTTCTTGTTTTGTTGCCACAAATTTGGTTTGTCATTGTTATTGTAATTGTTAGAGGAATTTGATGTGTTGTCATTGTAAAGTTTTATGACTCCTCTCTTGACCAAAGCTTCTTCGATTTTAATCCCATTTTCAATCAATTTTTTGAATGTGGGTGGACATTGCAATTCCAACTTGTAACTCATCTCGTCATTTAGGTTATCGATAAACATTTCCATCTTCTCTTTTTCAGGTACAAGATGAGAATATCTTGCGAACAACCTTCTCCATTTTTGCAAAAACACAAGGAATGATTCACCTTTTTTTCTGTTTCAAGTTGCAAAGGTCCTTCATTGTTATTTCATGTTGAATGTTATAAGAATATTGGGTGATGAATTTGTTGACCAATTCTTCAAAGGTTTTGATGGGTGGTGCAATTTTTGAAAACCATTCAAAGCATTGTGCACCTAGACTTCTTGGGAATAACCTCATCAAATAAGTTTCTTCATGAGCATATTCAAGACTCATGGTTCTAAATTCCCTCACATGATCAATTGGATATGTTTTCCCATTGTATTTGTCATATTTCAGGAATTCACAATGTTTGGGAAAAGAGATTATATTGATATCTTGATCAAAAGGATATGGATAAATGTCTTGGATCAAATATCGTTTTGATGGTCCCCTTTGCATATCAAGAACTTGTTGAAGGCTCTTCATTTGACGAGTTAGGGCAATCACTTCTATTTCTTTTTCAGGTTGTTTGGGAGGTGCTTTCAATTGATTCACATCAAAATCCTTAGGTAATTTGACACCTTGTTTAGCTAGCATAAGGGGGTATTTTTCCCCATTTCTTTTGAAAATCTTTTCTAACCATTTGTGGAATTTTGGATCTTGTTCAACATGTTGGATATCTTCCTCAGTTGTTTCTTCCCCTTCATTGTTGTGGATTCCATGGAAAGAATTCTCTTCAGCTTCCCCCATGGTGTTTTGTGTGTCATTGTTTTGAGTTTCAATGTTTTGAGTCTTAATGATTGGATTTCAAACAATGATTGGAGTTCCAAGGTTTGACTCTTCAATGTTTTGATTTTCAAGTCCTTTTTCCTTGAGTTTTTGTTTTTGTAACCTTGTTTGAATGGGCATACAAGTATAGTTTTGACTCAACTTCGATCTAAGTTTGGAAAAGTACCAAGGATTACAACTAAGTCAAATATAATGACAATTCTAATGAGACTAAGTTTGATTTGACTATATAGCTTCGTTCCGTGATGAAAGGATGGTAAATCCTGATGATGAAACTAGGCTTAATAATCAAAGGTGTGATAAGTTTGATGATTTTGGCACTTTTAGATGTTAGATCTTGGTTTAGGTTGGAGAATTCCACTTGTAGAGGTCAATTTTAAAAAGTTTAGATTCTATGGTACCTAAGGAATGATTCTAGATCTGAAGAAGATTCTGAATTTTGGTTCAAACTGGGAAACATGGGACAAATTTAATTCTCGGGTTTTTCATTTAATGGATGCGCTAAAACAAAGCCCAGATGCACTAAAAGATTTGACAGATGTGCTAAAATAGAAGATGGATGTACCAAAAAAGTGTACATATGCTCTATAAGATTGCTCGAATGTGCTAGAATAGAGGGTAAATGCACCAGAAAAATGCACAAATGCGCTATAATAGAGGGTAAATGCGCTAAGAAAATTGCAGAGATGCACTACAAGGTTGACTGGATGTGCCAGAACAGAGGAGGAATGCACTGGAAAATTGCATAGATGTGCTATAACAACAGTTGGATGTGCTACAGGATTGCACAAATGTGCTAGAAAATGCAGCGGATGCATTGAACTAGGAAAATGACGCAGTTTCTTGCAAGTTTGTGTTTGATTTTCTAATTTTCCAAGTTGTTGCAAAGGATGTTTTTTTTTCTGAATCTAGGTTTTCACTTCCAATGTATGACGTTTTTTTTTAAATTTGTTTAAAAACACATTGGTAAAGACACATCAAGCATGTACAACTTAAGGTTGTGTAGGACAATATTTATTGAATTCTCACTTGGATTTTACTCCAGCTGCGCTTACTTATAGCGAATGATTAGATGCTTGACCCCACTGGCTCCCCTCCATGACACTCACTTCTACGGGGCAGCCAAGCATCAATACCCATGAATCTCCCATGGCATATTTCTCATCTCTACTAAAAGCTGCAAGAATGTGGGACGATTTTAGAATGACCGTTCTTGCACCAACAAATCGAATAAAGATTTTGGCTTTGCTACAACAAAGGGTTCTAGTATATGCATTTCATTCATGGGGGATCATCCATGTGGCAAGAGACCATTGTCGTCATTCTTGTCGGAACAATCCTCGTGATACTTGAACTTTCCCCAAGTACCCACATTTATATCCCGGTTGGAAGTCGCTTGGCTTTAACGTGTTATCGGTTGGGTCATTCCCTTGGGTGATTACTTTTTCCCACAAGACAGGCCCTCTAAGGATAAAACAAAAGCGAATGGGTCTGGCTTTTGGTCACCTAGTTAAGGGGAGAGCATATTCCTACCCTTCATCAAGCACAAAAGACATGGTGTTCTTTATCCTTTTTAATTAAGCTAGATGTTTATCTTAAGTAAAAGAAAGAATTTAAATAACTCTAGCCCCTACATAAATCATCAGTAGTTTGATAAGTTTGTCTTTGACCAGTGTATAAAAGTATCTGCAAGCAAAAAACACCAATCAGTTCTTGAATTTTGCAAATTTAAACAGATGCGCTAAAATAGTCATTGCATGTGTTGAAAAATCAATGCGCTATAAGAACTAACCAGTGCACTAAAAAAACTACTCTATGTTCTTAAAGAACAACCCAATGCACTAAAACAAATATTGAATGCACTAAAGAAAAGACCGAATGCGCTAAAAAAAATTTTGGATGTGTCGAAAGAAATGTCGTATGCGTCGAAATAGACCTCAAATGCGCTGAAAGATTCATCGAATGCGCCGAAACAGAAGTCGTATGCACCGAAAGAACTAACGATTGCGCTAAAACGTCACATCCAACCTATTTACAAGAACTTTTCCATAAAATTGTTAGAAATGGGGTATGGCCCCACAGTGGCCGCCATTTTATGTGTGTGGAATGTGGGAGAGTTAGTAAATCAACACAAACACCAATGAAATGGATTATATCAAAGATTTGAATCAAATAAACTACTCTATTTTGTAATTAAACAAATATTTTAAGAACATTTTATTGTCCTCTATTCTCAAGGATTTATTAAACCATATTAGCTCTCAGATTTTGTATATGCACTATAGTTGTTAAAATGACAACTTGAGAAACGAGATAATATTCAACATGCAAGCCAATTAAGTTCTTACATGAAACTAATGTGATGAATGCTATGATAATGGATATTATGATGAATGGATAATGATGTTAGATATACAGTGTAAATGCTATGATATGAAGCTGGGATGATTCTGCATATGCTCAAATGCTAACTATGAATATACTAATCTAAAATGAAAATATAAATCAAAGTATGGTATAAAATGCAAATATAAAGTAAAGTGTGATTCTAAGATGTAACTATGAAACAAAACATGATATGAAATACAACTATAAGACTCCAAAATGCTCTAATGCTCAAACGATATTCTTGCATAATAACTCTACTCAAATGTGGATGCAAAATACAATGGCAAAGGGTTGTATTTATAGGATTTTCCAAGCATCTTGTGATGTGACAATGATCAACGGTCAAGATTCAAACAAGAGGGATGAACGGTGGAGATGAAGAGAATCAAGAAGGTGTTCCCTTGACCAAAGAAACATGCCAAATGGATGGAAGAATCAAGTGTGTGAGAGAAAGACCATGTGTGTTTGAAATTTTGTTGAAGAAGTGTGCGGGGAATAATCTATGTGTTTGAAAAATAATTCTAATTTAAAAATTAGAATTATTTAATTTCATGTGGCCTTGGTGAGGTGGCATAAAAAGTTGTAGAAATGTGCTTGAATTCCTAATTTGGGATTAATGAAACTTAATTAAATAAAACAAGCTTATGGAAATTTGTTTATTTAATTAAATTAGAAGAATATGATTTTAGATTTGGAGAATTAGAAAAGGGTGAACTATATAAATAAATTGAGAATTTATTTATACATAGTCGAATATTAATTAAATAACTAGTATTTAATTAATTAATTGTCTTGACCGATTTTAGGTGTATACAGGACGTTTGGATGCAAAGTGTACCACTTTTCCATAGTTAAAGTATTTGAAAGGCAACTTGCCTTTGTATCTTCCTAAACCCTTCTTCAATTTGCTTATGAAGTGTGCCTCATCACTATCTAAATCTTCATCTCATTTATCACTAGTCGTAAGCTCCTTGTCTTTTCCCTTTCTTGAAATTTCAAAGGATGCCTCCTTTTTGGTTAAATAACTAGGAATCGTTCTCATCTCATAGGCTATAAGAATACCATGCAACCCATCTACTGTTAGCTTATCAAGTTCCTTCATCTCCTCAATAGTTGAAACCTTTGCATCAAAACACAAAGGAAAATATCTTAAATTTTTTTGATCAATTGTAGACTCCTCAACCTTCACTCCTAGACCTTTGATTGTGTTGACAATATAATCTACATGAAGTAGATATGCAACACATTTTCATCTTCTTGCATCTTAAGACTCTCAAATTTTCTTCTATGTGACTGAAGCTTTGCCTTCTTGACTTTATCATCCCCTTCATAAGTTTTCTGAAGTTTTTCCCAAATATCATGAGTTGTATCACAATGCATAACCTTTGTGAATTTAGATTCTACCAAGCCACATAAGATAGCATTCATAGCTTTAGCATTATTTTCAAAATCTTTCTTTCCATCTACATCCGTTGGAGGAGTTGCTAGAATTATATAACCAGTTACCACACTTTGCCAAATATCAAAACCAAGAGACATCAAATAAGTGCACATTTGAATACTCTAGAAAGCATAGTTAGAACCATCAAAAAGTGAGCTCTATTTGTAGCAAGACCTTTAAGAGAACCCATGTGTGCTATCAGGATCTTCCTCCAAGTGATTAAGCTTTCAATCCAAAGCAACCCCACTTTGATACCAATTGAAGAACACAAAAAATACTGAGAGGGGCTTTGAATCAATATTTTAAACTTTTAAACACATGAAACCATATGAAACAACAAATAGAATAGTAAGAGAAAACATCAATAAGGAGAAAACCAATTTTCACGTTGAAAACCCTTTCGAGTAAAAAACCACAACAAAGCAACACTTATATTCACTTAAACCTGGGCACCAACCAAATTACAAAACTGAGCACCAACTCACTAGAAGCACCAACTTCCTGAAGGACCAACTCCATTGTGAGCACCAAATCATTGAAAGGAATGAATGTCATGCAAAAAATAACACGTTTCAGATTTGAAATGCTAAATGCCACTAAAACACACTTCTAAAATACAATCGCTAACAATGTAATAAAATCCATGCATGGATACAAGCTGCTCATTATGTCACTTCACCCAGAGACTACAATTAGCTTTGCTTTAATGAATCAGGGACAACAAGCTCCAAATTTTCACTACCAAATATTACCAAAAGTTTCTCACGACTCCTACCACACCAACCTTCAATGTTCACTACATCAAAGCGTGAACAACTTCACACAACCAAGACTGAATTTTGATCATTAACCATCCTGCTAATAACCCATTTCACACAAATAATGACACCATAGAATCAAGCTAAAGAAATGCCTTTGAATTGGCTTATACAATGAAAACACAAATGCCACCATAGAGAATGTTTCCTACAAATATAATATGTAGTCCAACTTAGAAATAATGGTGTGATGGAATTTATTAAAATTGCGTCCTCCACCACAATGTGCTATCTCATCGAAACATCCCCATAATATCATTTGCACTTTCGTTGAAGAAGAAGAATACCATAAAAGAAAAACTTCATAACTGAGTCAACACGTATTCATAAAAATAGCTCAAGATTAAATACAATTAGAGGATTTTACTTGTGTGACTATGGAATACGCACTAGTAGAACATAACTCAATTTGGGCATATTCACACATGCCTAAAATGGTCCACATCTCAAAAAAGGCATTATACTCATCTTCATCTTCAAACACCTTCACATCCATGAACTCGACTTGAGAATGGTTTACATATAGACCGCACTCCTTGAGACAACGCCTTGAATGAGGAATGCTACATGACCTCTAGAAGATGTTGATACTTTTATGACTGAGCACAACTCCAAGTATGGTTGCATCCTTCAGCTAGATAGGTAGACTGTTATTCCATCCCAAACTCCTTTCACGTCCTCAGATTCAAAATTTATGTATTTGCATCGATTCCCTTTCTTATTAGATTCCACGTCCACATGCACCAACCTTTTTTTATTGCACCTCCTGAAGATAACGATTGATCTTAGAGTAACATCAACACACATACATGACACATCTATGCCAAAATTGACTTAAAAAATGCATTTCAGATATCAGAGTGTACACCCCATGAAACTTAGCCCGACACACACATAGAATGATAGCAAAAGAGAATATCTTTAATGCTCATGTCCTCCAAGTAGAACAAACTTGTAATGAAGGAAATAATAGTGTTCATGTCCTACTTATAGGCTTGAATTCACTAAAGATCTCTTTTAAAAATTATGACAAGAATAAACTTGTCATGATCGAAAGAATGGAATCCGCCTTGAAAGCACAAGTTGCCCCATACAAGCCATCACTCAAAATGGTAGATACATTAGAGAAAACAAACGAGCCATCATAAACATTAGCCACCCCACAATCACAAGACGTTGCCAATAGAAGAAAATGGGAAATGAAACAAGAGTTGTCGGCCAAGGAAAGGAATAATTGCTCCCAAAATAATTTTGCAATGATTATAGGCACTATATGCGGCTGCAGAGAGTAAAGTCCATTCGGTGAAAAAAGAAAGCCACGAAGGCCAATCATTTACACACCCACGAATATAGTTGTCATCCAAAAACAGACAACTCATCTCAAGCCGCCCCACAACGCATTCATTAGGAATAATTTTCTTATTAAAAACTGAAGATGCAGTAGAGAAGAATATACATGCAGTGAATAGCATGATAGATTTGCAATATACCATTAACTTAATTGTTTATTGGTGGAATCTCCCCTCAAATGAATATCCTCTTTATCTTACTCAAAGTTAGGCTCAGTTTGACCATCATCCTCCAAATATACTTCCACATCAAATCACATCTACTTAGGCTCACGGTAGATTAAAATTAGCCACTCATATATGTTTCAAAAAATATGATGAAATATTTCTGAAGAGAAGAAACATGATCAAGTTGTTGGCCTAGGAAATATGACTTTTGACATCAATGACAAAATATTTGAACACATATTTGCCAAAGGGAACACCTAGAAGTCTCCATGACATTTGAGAGACACCTAGGAATCCCTTTGATGTCTTAGGGATACCCTAGAGTACCCCAAAAGTCCCCAAAAAAGGACGTTCCAAAAACATTCTCAAGTCTAAAGTGGTGGTGGTGGTGAGACAATGAGGGGACATCCCTTTCAAATCCTTGTGTCCCAAGGATGTCCCTGTGGAACACTAGAAATAACTCTTTAAGGATAATCATTTGCAATACATAAGGTAGCATTTCCAAGGAGAAAAATAACTAAGTATACAATGGATTTAATAATCCTCAATCTTCCTATTTTTCAGCTTACATCTCCACCACCATGTTTCATCCTACCAAAAACGTTTATAGAAAACATCATGCAATGTCATACCCACAACATAATCAAACTCCCACTGACAAGGTGGACAACTAGAAGAAAAGAGATTGAGCTGCCATATTGCCATGACACAATTAATAGTAGAGGAATGTGAGCTTTTATTTCCTCAGCTAACAGAGCTATATAAAAATAAATCTTTAAGGTTAATCATTTGCAATACATAAGATATGATTTCTTTGGGGAAAAATAATTGTTGTTGTCCAAGTTTTTTTTACCCGCAGATGCAAATTATTTGTTTTGCTGTGAAAAACCCTTAACTACCAAATAAAATAGGTAGTATTTCCTTGGGGAAAGGTGATTATTTTTATTGGAGAATTTGTTTCTACCCACTGATGCAGATTATTGGTTCTAAAATGAAAACCTTTTGCTACCAATAAAAACAACAAAAAATATATAGATTTTCACCTGTAGAGGAGGGGGATCGATGACTCAGAGGCTCCAGGTCACAGGAGAGCCTAGAAAAAAAAGTTTCCCTAATCTACCTCAAGCTAGATGGAAGCTTAGGAAAGCGTTGGGTGCTTAAGGCAAAGAAAGAAGAGCATCTCAATGCTTCTTTCTTTCCATTAACCCGAGAGTTTTAAGGAGTTATGTGAGTAGATTTCCAGATTCTGGATTGCAACCAAACACTTCTTTTCCAAAGGATAGCAGCGCAAGACATGGATGACAATGCGATGTGCTAGCGAATTGGATGGGCACTGGCATCCGTATGAATAGAAAGTGCAATGAGTAGATAGAGACCAAGGAGAGACCTACTAACAACTTAACTGCTAAAGTCTAATTCAATAACAAAGATAGAAATAGACAAAATAGCAGCATAGCAAGAGGAAAACTTCAACAGTATCTATCTAGTAATTTTACAAAGGAGGGGAGAGGAAAGCGCACCTTCTTCCCCACATGTTGATACGTTAAGTTCTTCACTTCAAGAGGACCTACACACAACAAAGAGAAAAAATGTTGGGATTGTTTAAGAGGACTACCACAGTCAGTCCCCCGCTTTGGTGTTCCCAACTCCATGGACAACCAGTATAGCAACGACAGGAGAAATGATAAAGAAATTGTACTAAAAGGAAAAGTGCTAATCAATGCTAACAACAATATGCTACGAAATAATATGATGATGCTAAGTAAATGGAAATGGAGTAAAGTCACCTTTAATCACATGCTCTCAAGGAAAATGAGAGGAGTAAGCTTGCAAGCCTTCAAGATTCAACATTGTTGCAACAACATGGAGAGCCAACCAAAAATATCAACTTGGAGCTTCAAAAGTGGATGTGAAGAATGCTATGAATGAATTTAGAAAGTGGCAAGAGAATGAAGACATATCTAGAAGATCAAGAATGTGAAGAAGGATTGAATGAATGGGATAGGCATTTGAAGGTGAAATTGGAGGAAAAAGAGTCGTTCAAAGGTCGGTCAAAGGGGTAGAGACGTTATGCTTCATTGCTAATGGAGAAGTGTAATGCCTTTGCAGATTCTAGAGGCAGGAACCCTATTAGGACATCAACGGATCGTGTAGACATCCATGCATCACGCTAGCATCCTTGATAGAATATCCCCCACTGACACTAAAGGCAATCGCCAAGTGGATGGGATACAGATGAAGGACATGGAATAACATCATCGAATTAATTCTTCTAAGATAGGAGATATGTAAATGTGGAATTTTCCTAGGGGTGCAAATTCACACCATTACATTTTTCCCCCACTTTAGCAAGCATAAGTGTCAACGAATGCATGATAAAGTAGAGTTGACAGATATTGAAGATAATATACTTGAACCATCAAGGAAGCAGACCACAATTTGGCATGCTTGAAGGCAAAGGGAAAACAAATGGCTCCACAGGTACTCACTCCTATGGAAGGTGAACAAAAGGTTCTACAAGTGCTCTATCCTACAAAATTGGTTAAACGAATGCTCGGTCCTGCAAAAGCATGAACAAAAGATTCTACAAGTGCTCAGTCCTAAAAAATGAATAATGCTTTATAGGTGCTCAGTCTTGCAAAGAAGGTGCCACAGGTGCTCTGTCCTGAGGGAGGCCAGATGAAAAACACTTTATAGGTTGTTGGTCCTACAAAGGAGGTGCCACAGGTGCTCATTCCTATGGGAGGCCAAATAGAAGGCTCTGCAAAATTTGATTGGCCCTTACAGGTGCTCAGTCATGTAGGGCAACATGTTAGGTATGTAAAGGAAATTCACACAAATAGATAGTCACGCAGGCAGTCACATAATTGAAGGAGAAGCTTTCAAAGGGGTCCCTTGGGAAACCCTTCAAAAGAAAAGGGGTCCACTCAAGGGACACTTCATTTGAATATGCAGATTTTTTCGCCAATCAATTCTAGCATAAAGGAATCCTTTTGAAAGATGCTTTCATCAAGGAATTTGAAAGGATGTATACTCCTTCCCAAGGGAAAGTTTTCAAACTTCTTCATCAAAAAAATTACTCCCTTTTTAAAGGAAAGTTTTTAGATTCTTTTGCAACAAACTTGTTTCCGAAAGAAAGTTTCTCTAAGTCTCCTTTGTGGAGAATGCAATTTTTTGAAAAATGAAGGATTTTTAGCAAGGGATTTGTTGGCCATCGAATACACCTTTTTGAAAATAAAAAAAGGTAGGAGACCACCCTTAGGGTGGTGAATGCTACATAGGGAGCATGAAACATCCTAAGGAAAGCGAAAAGAGGAGAGATGTGGCCCATGATACATGGCGAGATGTAGACGTGGTAATGTTGTTGCACACACAAGCAACAACACATAGGCACCACAACATCAAAAGCAAGCAAAGAAGAGAGAAAGATAAGCAAAAGAAGAAATATCAATAAATCAAGAATGAGGGACAAGGGGATCTAGGAACTCAGGGTCAGATCTACTCATGCATATAAATAATAGGTAACCTACAGTCCAAGGTGAACGATCATCAATCCCAAAAATTTCCCAGATTTGAAGAAGAGCACATGAAAAAAAAATTAAAAAAAATTTGGTCAACATGGAAAGGATCCTAAATGTCCCCAATGCTTTGCATCGTCCCCAACTATCAAAAATCAAATTTACAACATATAGAAGAATGATGCAACAAATAGAAGAAGTTTCACAACACAAATCATGCCTATTTACAAGCACCTACAAGGGTGACAAGGGTCCTCCAGGCACACATAAAGACAAGTATGAGGGAAGCACAACACACATGCAAAGGAGAAATAATAGGTGCTCAATCCTGAGGGAGGTTAGATGAAAAATTCTTTACAAGTGCTCAATCTTGCAAAGGAGGAACCACAGGTGCTCAGTCCTGAGGGAGGCCAAATGAAAAGGCTCCACAGATTCTGATTAGTCCTTACAAGTGCTCAATCCTTCAAAGGAGGCACCACAGGTTCTCAGTCCTAAGGGAAGCTAAATGAAAAGGCTTTGCGGAGTCCGATTGGTCCTTACATGTGCTTGGTCTTGCAAGGCAACATGTTAGGTTGCAAGAAAAAAATGTTAGGTACGCAAAAGAGTCACGCAGACAGACAGTCATGCAAACAGTCACATAATTGAAGGAGGAGCTTTCAAAGGGGTCCCTCAAGAACCCTTCAAAAGAGAGGGTCCACTCAATGGATGCTTCATTTGAAAGTACAACATTTTTTTCCAATTGGTTCTAGCATCAAGGAATCCTTTTGAAAAATTCTTTTGTCAAGGAATACGAAAGGAAAAATACTCCTTCTCAAGTGGAATTTTTAAGACTTCTTCATCAAAAAAAGTACTCCCTTTTCGAAGGAAATTTTTTAGATTCTTTCACAACGAACTCATTACCGAAAGAAAATTTTCTCTAGGCCTCTTTGGTGGAGAATGCAATTTTTAAAAAATGAAATATTTTCAGCAAGGAATTCATTGGCCACCGAATACACCTTTTTGAAAATCAAAGTATTGTAGGAGCCTCCCTTAGGTTGGTGTGTGCTACACAAAGGAGCATGTGACATCCTAAGGAGAGTGAGGAAAAGATTTTGTGGCCCATGGTACATGGAAAGATATAGACGTGGTAATTTTTTCGCGCACACGAGGGACAACACATAAGCATCACAACATCAAAAATCAAGCAAAGAAGAGAGAAAGATAAGTAAAATTAGAAATAACAAGAAAACAAGAACGAAGGACAGGGGGATCTGGGAACTTAGGGTCAGATCTGCTCATATATTATATATAATTAGGTAACCTGAGCTACGAGGCACATGATCATTAGTCTTAGAAATTCCTAGATCTGAAGAGTACATGAAAACAAAATAAAAATAAAAAATTGGGTCAACATGGAAAGGAGCCTAAATGCCCCCAATGCTTTGCATCATCCCCAATTGTCAAAAATCAAGATTACAACACATAGAAGAATGATGCCACATATAGAAGAAGTTTACCACACAAGTCATGCCTGTATCCAAGCACCAACAAGGGTAGCAAGGGTCCTCCAGGTACATATAAAGATAAGCACGAGGGGATGCGCAACACACACTCAAATATAATCTACAGATAAAGAAGTTACCACCCTAGTATTCATCAGCCGGGAGGTTATTGTTCTCCCATTCTAGGTCATCATAAGGGGAGGGAAGACGAGCTTGCAAGAGCGAGATAGCTCCGACCCTATAATATTTGGCTATGGAGATAGCCACCCAAGATCTAAAGGCCTATGGAAAGCACAAAATACTCAAAAGATCAATATGAAAAGAATAAACTATATTCATATCAATGAATGCAATGTTGTGTACATAATGTAGTAGAGACCTCTTGGTTATATAGCCAAGGTGAGATGCAAGATGTCATAGGATTATGACAAGTGTCTTAATCATATGACATGAGACAACTTGACATAACTACTTAGGTCACATGTGTTAGTTTTCAAAAGATAAGATAACAAATAATGCAACTAACACCTTCTACAAAGAATCTTAGGACCTAAGTAAACTTAACATGTGAATATGTCCACTAAGTCCTTAGTAAGCGGAATAACTAGGTACAATACATTTATTCACACCAACATCCCCCCTTAAGTGCAACATAGGGAGAAGGTTATTATGAAAATGACACCAAGATGCAAAGATGGGTCCTAGATACTAGGCCATGTTAGGTACCCATGTACAAATGCAATGCAATCCCTCACAAACGAGGAAAAGGAGAAAACCCAATGGGAAAAAACTCCTCCCCAAAAGAGAGAAACAAAACAAGAAACATGCTCGAAGAAGGAAAAAACCTCGTGTGAGGAAACAATCCCCCTCCCATAAGAGAGAATGAAGAAAGTCCATGCAACCCCCCCTCAATGGAGAGTCTCTGCTCAAATGTCATAATGTCAAGATTCCTCAAACTTAACTGAAGAAGGAGACAATGTAGAACAATATGAAGACTAATGATGAGTCCTCCAAATGTTGTTCCAAAAGAATGCCAAAATGTGACAAGCATTGATAGAAAGAATTAGGTACCACTGCAGAAGATGCCACATAACTGGTGACTGAGCTGAAACTGTCAACTCATGAGTAACTATAGAATATGTCAATGAAGAACTGTAGATGAATCCACACTGCAACAAGAATAAGGTCAAAACCAAGGAGACAACTGCTCAAGTATCGACTAGACACTCTCTTGATAGATATGTATATCCCTATCTTAACTAGAGACAAGTACCAAGTCTTTGGAAGTAAAACCAAACTATTGAAGACAGGTAGAGTGCTTGCAAAATAGAAGTGTTTATATGGTGTTTAGTCCATCACATTGAAATGCATGGGTAACTAGCTGTTGCATTCACTAAGTATATAGGAACTGGTAACTAGCTGTTGCATTTGCTAAGTATATAGGAACTAACACTAGATACATAGATCAATCCAAAGAAGCATAAAATACGACAGAGTACACTGAAATAGTAGGATTGTGGCACTTTATTCTAGTGTGTTTACAACATTACAAAAAGGAGAAAAAAAACAATTGTGATCCAAATCAAGACAAGTGCATGAGTAACTCTGAAGAGATTGAAAAAACCTTTCCAACACCACGAGAATCACAAAAATGGAGGAATGGTGCAAAAGTTATGAGCTCAGGAGTGCAACTGGACATCTGAATTTGACGAGCAATAAATGTAGCTAAGTAGAATTTTTTTGAAGAAACACATGTACCACTGGAAAGTTGAGATCGTCAACTTTCGAACGATATTTCATTTGCAAAAATTTTCCATTTGGGTCAAAAGTTATGCAAAAACGAAAAAAAGGCCTAGAAAAAGGCACTTTACACTAACTTAGTGCAAAAATTAATGACTAAAATGGTGCAAAACTTCTACCCCTGGTCATGACATATGACCCTCTACAGTAGAAGGATTTAAAAAATGTTGTTTTAAGCCCCACCAAATATGATGTGGTCATTGTGCTTTAGGCTTTAAAGTAGCGCTTTGACCATTGCAAGTAATGTACCTGCCTTGGCCAAGCACCTGACCATAGTGAATGTCGTTGAAGTAGAAAGGGGTACACCGATACAGGTAAGGACGGATCTCAGTGGAATATTAGCTGTGATGGATGTGATTGAATATTATGTAGGTCGTTGACAATGGTACAAGCTGGGCACAGTATGCACACCAATGTCGGAGGTACCAAGTACAAGACTGATGAAAGATCTGGCCACCAATAGAAATTTCACCAATGACAATTGCCAATTCAATGGAGGACGATGATTTAATAAACCCTTAGATTTTGAAGGTTGAATGACATGTACATCAGCGAATGACATGGCTGGGTGTACAAGCCTAATGTGATGGTCGTAACTAAAGAGTAGTTGATTTGTCCGATCTATAGCCCAATCCAAAAAATGTCAATGGGAGAAGGGTTAACCGGCAGTTAAGGTCACAGGCAACCAAAGAAAAAATTGCAAATTGTGATGGGGCAAGAATATTCTCTACGCCAATACCCGATCTCACCCGAAATAAATGCGATTTGACCACAAATGCACATGCAGGAATGGGGTACGATGACGCAAACCAAGGTACCTGGTGACACAAAAGCCAAGATGTCGACCAAATAAAATTTGTGCCAAATTTTTTAATTAAATCAGAGAAAATATTTAACTGAAATATTTTTTGAGAAAATATTAATGATACTATACTGCTTAGGGGGTCGTACAGCCTGCCCAAGCAAAAAAAATTGCCTCAACCTCCAACTGATAGTGTCCAAAATTGACAAATTGGTAGTCAATATTTAGGTTTTTAGGCCTCTCAGACGCAATGGTAGGTTAGATTTTGACCCGAACTGCTCCGAAAATATGGCTACCTTCTAGATCAGGCAACCAACACCCGACTTCAAACCCTTGTAGATTTGGCCTCCAATGTCCAACTGGGAAGAAACAAAAGGAAAATCTAACTTTCTTAGACACTCCGAACATAATGTTGAGCTCAGCTATGATGTAAAAAGCTCCCAAAATGCACCTACATTATGGATGCAAAGAAGGAACCCCCCAAAATCTGGTATTTCTCTCACACAAATACAATATTGCACTCAAGATCTTCCAAAAACTAACCAAAGGCACTCAATAAGCTTTGATACCATGTAAGATTTGGCTATGGAGATAGCCACCCAAGATCTAAAGGCCTATGGAAAGCACAAAATACTCAAAAGATCAATATGACAAGAATAAATTGTATTCTTATCAATGAATGCAATTTTGTGTGTACATTGTAGTAGAGACCCCTTGGTTATATAGCCAAGGTGAGATGCAAGATTTCATAGGATTATGATAAGTGTCTTAATCATATGGCATGAGAAAACTTGGCATAACTACCTAGGTCACATGTGTTAGTTGTCAAAAGATAAGATAACAACTAATGACAACTAACACCTTCTAGAAAGAATCTTAGGACCTAAGTAAACTTAACATGCGAATATGTCCACTAAGTCCCTAGTAAGTGGAATAACTAGGTACAAGACATTTATTCACACCAATAGGCCCACCTACAACAAGAGCTAAGGAAGAGGGCCCCTCGAGGTCTCCTCCACTAAGTTCATGTGAAGCTAGTGTCATCGACTTCGTAAAGATTGACGAAAAGGTTGGGATCTCATCTATTCAGTAAAAAATGCACTTCACAAGAGTGTCATGTGTTAGCCTAGTAGGAGAGGAAGGAGGCACGAAAGATCCACTATCGACCTCATCGAGGGACACAGGGTAGTGGCAAACTCAAAAGACATTGAGGCTGCCTCCGTCACTAAGATGGCACAAGCCAAGGAAAAAATTCCTTTTGAAGAAGGTGAGCCCTTCTTCTGACCCCCATTGGAAGCGGGGTCATCCTCCATATTACACTTCAGTGGGGGATGCGAGATCCCCACAGATGAGGCAAAAGGCAAGGAGGAAGAAGACAAATCCATGAGGGACACCACTAATGTATTCAACATGTCAACGACTTTGGGAATGGAGGTATATTCAAAAGGGAAATCGTAATAGGAGGCTCGATTGAGGGCGCGATGAACACTTTCACCCTTTTAGGATGAGGATCACCAGGCCCCATCGAGGGAGCCAAAAGCAAGATAGAGGTGATGGGAACTAAGGCAGATGAAGGAGATGAAGATGCAATAGAAGAAGTAATAGGAGAAAAAGATGCCCCATTTTCCTTTTATGAGGCAACCTGCTCAATGGCCAAAGCCTTTCTCCGACACTTGCACTCACATGCAAGCCAGTTTTTTTTTCTCCAAGAACTAGACGCTAACACCTGAGGAGGAGTGAAAGGCTCTTTTTCAACCATGGGAGTGTGTATCACAGCTATTGTCGGTGGAGGGATAGGCTCCTCGATAGAGATAGGAAGAAGAGATCCAGAAGTAGGAATAGGAATGATAGGAAGAGGGGAAGCAGACATTGGTGCCTCAGTGACAGGTCCCTTACCGTTTGCTGCCACAGGAGTAGGATCAATAGGAGGCCATGGAGGCTGAGACATGAGGATAACCTTATGAGATAGCTTCCCCTTACCATAGACAACAGGCTGAGGCACTGTAGGCAAGCCATGAAGCTTAGAAACATGACACTTGGCCTTCCACCAAGCAAGCACTATAGCATTCCCCATGTGAAAGATAGGATTAGGGACCGGAGGTGTCTTCGGAGGATGGGAGGTAGAAGCAAATGGAACTGTAGATGAAGAGGAAGAGGGCCCATGCTCATGAGCAAGTTTCTCCTTCCCCTTTTGATGGGAGGAGGAGGCAACTTGTTGATGCACTATCATAGAACCCTTTGACGAAGATAGCATATGGAGAGGGGGGAAAGGTCAATTTTAGTTGTAGTATGGCCCCAATATTATATTGAATTTAGTTGTGATAAGACAAGTCAGTCCTCGGTGGAAGAGGGCTGATAGGGGTGGGCCAAAAGTGATCAAGGGAGTAGTCACTATGCAACACCATAGGTCATGGGTCCTACATGCATTGACCCCTCATGAGGGAACTTTAAGCACTTGTGAATCACCGAGGCCACCTCGATCATGGAAACTAGCCAGAGGATGCCTAATTTGACTCTAAACTATTCAGACTATGGGATGATTTCAAAAGTGCTATCAATAGTCCTGGGTCCCACTAGGACTGTGAGAGTGATCAAACCAAGGGGAGGCATCATGAGCCCATCATGAGTACGTATTATGGTCTTTGATTAATCGTATCTCTCCTTATGTAGGAAGTTCAGTAGCAATGTCTCCTCCATAATCAGATTCACATGACACGTAGGATCTACTAGAACCCCCATCACAACATTTTCGTTGAGGCGAATAGGAATGTAAAGGGGGAAAGGTTCTCTATTCATTGGAAAGTCCTAGATGTGAAATTTATCTCAGGAGAACTAGTCACAAGTTGTGCAGGAGGGATACGAGTAAATGAAACCATATTAACATGTTCAAAGAGGAATTTGTCGAGAGTACCAAAAGGTTCAACAATCAAGTTTGTATAGTGTAACAGAAATGGGTCTATTTATATTTTCAACTCGCTATTGGATTTTGCCATAGATTTATTTGCATTCTACTTTTTCTATCAAGGCAGATAGTACCGTTGTCGATATGGTCTTGTATCTCATGATGTAGGCACATACAACGTTCAATGTCATGTTCGAGAATCTGATGGTATTGGTAGAATTTGTTTGCTTCATACTAGTTGGGGTAAGGTTATGTAAGAGGTCGAGGACCTGGCAAGGTAATTACTTTATCGTTCAACAGCCTTTTCAAAATAGAAGTATATGATTTATAAAATTTTGTGAATTTCCTATTATGCTTGAGGCCTTTGTCACTAGATGTGGTAACTACATTTACAATAGATTTCCCCTTACCAGAAATTGACATAATCGACCTTCCCTCAGAACAGGAGCACGAGGAGGATCCCTTGAACTAAGCTACTATTTCTTGGTATTCCCATAGTGCTACACACAAATGTGCAAAAGAAGGGTATTTCATTAAGGAAAACTTCTCTTGCCATGGTTTTTGCAAATTTCCAATGAAAACCTTCTACACATCGGAATTAGGCAAGGGATAAGAGATATGTAAGAATAGATCTTGATATCAAGTGATGAAATTAGCAATTTTCTCGTGGTCCCCTTGCTTACATCGAATGAGATCTGAGAAGGTCATCTTCGGTCTAATGTTAGCTTGGAACTATTGGATAAATTGATTGACAAGTTGATCGAATGATAATATTGAATTGTCAAACAAGGAACGGTACCATTCCAGCGCTATATCCTTGAGGGATGTAGGGAACAATTTAGCCATCAAGGAATTATTTTGAAAGAAGTTTGTACACATTGCGTTAAAAGTTAACACATGTGTTTATAGGTTTCCTCTACCACCATACCTTTCAAATTTAGGAATATCCATTCCCTGGGGGAAATGAGTGTTCAAAATTGCCACAAACAAAGGGCTATGTCAGAAAAAGGGTTGGAAGATAGGCTGGGAGGAGGCTTGGGATAGGCTTGCTATTTGGTTCTACATTTGGCCCATATTTTGCAATAAAGCATTCAAATTAGGGCCATTCGATGAAAGAGGACTAGTGGAACTACCACCTAAGCCATCGTCGAAGTCTCCACCGGACTCCATCAGAGTCTCCATTGTGACCACCATCGAAGCCTCCATCATGACCATTGTTGGAACCACCACCAAAGCCACCACCAGAGCCTCCATATTTTCCAAAACCATCATCTCCCATTCCACTTGAGCCCCCACCACTGAGGGTGTTAGGAGGAATGACACTAAATAAAGGTACTTTACTTTCCTTGCTTGTAGGAGGTGGTTTAGGAGCGGGATTGGTGTTAACAGAATGGCCCATCTTGGCGATGTACACTAAATTCATAGGAATTGAGACCCCAATCTATCTTTCATAGGCTTCAAGCACAAGTCCACGGGTGACACCTGACCTAGGATTGTATGAAGGGATGTATGCTTCCATTAAATTGTTAAGGTCACGAAGAAAATCTATGCATGTTTTTCCCTTGTCCAGCATATATCTTATTTCATTTACAACTCTAGCAGCCCTAGTTGTGTTTTGATATTGTCCCAAGTGATTTTTGAGATCTAACAACCGCCTATCCAAAGCAAGGAGGTGTTCTACAAGAATGGCAATATCATGCTCATTTAGGGACTAGGCTGTAGGGGACATAGGAGGAGTAGGGATGTGCATTTTTTCATTAAAGAAACTCATCTCATCCCTTGACACCATCTCCTAGGAAGTGAGAGTAGTGGTTAAACTAGTAGCAAAACTAGTAGTTACTTTCGACATGTCCATCTCTAGGTGTCGCAAAATTCTTCTGACAATGTGTCTAGAGGTTATAGATTAGGTCGTAATGCTCATAAAGCTTCACAACCCATAGATCTATAACCTTTACCAAACACAGGCAACAAAATATTAACACAGGGAGATAGACAGTACGTTGTTCATGTCGGGTTCACCAAAATGTAGATGGGGACCAACTGCTTAGGGACTCCAGGTCATGGGAGAGTCTAAAATAGAAGGCTTCCCTAATCTACCTCAAGCTAGATGGATGTTTAGGAAAAGTATGATGTTCAAGGTAGAGAAGGAAGAGCACTCTCAGTATTGTTATCATTCTATTGACTAGAATGTTTAGAAATGGATCAAGAGATTTGGTTTTTAGGCTTAGATAGTAACTCAGATAGTCTACTTCTAGGGGACTCCAGCGTGGGTCACAGACTAGAACACAATGCATTAGCACTCAGGGGCATGTAGGTATCCATACAAATAGAGAGCGTGAAGTAAAATCCAAGACATAGAGAAACCAACTAACTACTAGATAGACAAAGTTTGTGCTAATGACATAAAACAAGGAAACATCGAAGTAGCAACACACTTAAGGAAATGCTAAGATTAATACCAAACTAGAAAAGATAGGAAAAAGGTGATAGAGAGGACCTCCAAACTTGCAAGTTGGGATCTTCAAGAGCTCCACAAAATAATCAACCTACACACAAAAGACCAAGGAAAATGTTGGGGTTATGTTAAGTGGACTACAACAGTCAGTCCCTGATTTTGGTGTTTCCAACTCCATGGAAAACCAGTATAGCAGCAATGGTAAAAATATGATAAAGAAGTAGAAATACCATTCAATATGTAGATAAGTATGCTACTATGAAAATAGATGATATACAACAAAATAAATACAAATGAATGTCATCTTTACAACCAAGAACACTCAAGGACAATGGAGAAAGGTGTAAGCTCACAAGCCTTCCAAGATCGACATTACCACAAAAATGAAGAGAGAGAGAGAGAGCCAATACAATGCCAACTTGTAGCTTCAATGGTGGTGATGCTTGAGAATGGAGGTGAGAAGATTGGAGAAGTAGTATGAAGATGTAGAAGAATGATTCCAATGCCAATAAGTGTGAAGAATATGGAATGAATGGAGAGTTAGACAATTTGAAGGTGAAATGGAGCCAAAGGAGCCATTTTTCATTAGTAAAGGGGCACATAGATGTTACACTTCATTGCCAATGGAGAAATTCAATGCCTCTATAGATTCTAGAGGAAAGATTCATGTCAGGATGGTAGCATGACACATAGATGTTTGCATGGCATGTGTGTGTCCCTGATAAAATTCCTCCATCGGCACAAGAAACAACTGTCGAGTGGAAGGTGAGTGAACATAGATGTGGAAAATATATCATTGAATTTGTTCCTTCTAAGGTGAAGGGTGCGTAAATGGGGAATTGGCCTAGGGTGTAAATACATTCCATTACAACACTAAGACCATGTGTCATGCCCTATCTCATATCAATTAGGAAAGGAAGAGGATGCATGAGACTGCTAACTTTGTACCAACTGTCTCTCCTGCAAATTCAAATTCTCTACCACTTTCTAGGGATATGCCCTTGGAATGGAGTGTCAATCCTGCCATGATCATTAGGGATCCTTGTTTACCCAAATTGTCTAAAATTATTGTAATCAACTCAAGTGGCAAATTGAAGGGATATGCCCTCAAAACTATGTATCTGATAATGAATCTGAAGGTTATGCACCCTTTGACCACATATTTGAACATCATTTTGCAGGTTATTCCCCACTTAGTTATGTATTGAAGAGTGTATCTAAGGGATACTCTCCCCTAGCCTATCTGAATAGTCATTCCACGTAAATTCAATGATATTTGAAATCCTTTTGATCTTAATAAAAATCATGTTTTGGAAAAACTTGTGTATGAGTGCTCTTAAAATTCTTATAGATAAATGGATGTTTTTAGAAACCTTTTTCTTTAATGCTAAATAACCTTCCTAGGATCTAATCTAAAATGAAACCTCTAGGTGAACCTCTACATGTGAAATATGGGTAGAACAAGAACCAACCTTGGGGGCAGCCAAGAGGTAGGCCAAGGTGAGGAAAATGCTAAGGAAAAATTAGATCATATTTTGGCCGTGATGAATGAGACAAGGGAAATAGTTGGACACAACGAGCAAGAGGTAAGAGGAATGGAAACGCATGAACAATAAGCTCCTAATCAAGTGATCATGATAATAATGACTCCCAATCTAGATTGGAAGGAAACAAAAGGAAATGTCTTGCAAGTGAGTTATCACGAGATGAAAAAGGTTACCCCCCTAAATTTGAGGGAACCACAAGTGGGGATGTCGTGAAGGCATGGCTCAAAAAAATGAAAAATTATTTTGAGATTAGGAATTACTTTAATGTAACCAAAGCCGTTTGGGGAGATTTTCAATTGGATGGAAAGGCATCCAACTAGTGGATGAATAAAAATATGGAGCTTGGGTTAAGTTCCTTAATTCTTACTTGGAGTGAATTCATGAAGATTTTTTGAAAGAGGTGGCTACCTCAATTGTACTATTATTACAAGCTCACTAATTTGCGGAACTTGAAGCAAGGAGACTCCTCTGTCAATGAGTATTACAAGAAATTCACTCATCTCCTAAATTATGTACCCATGTACCAAAAGGACGATCGGTTTCGCATAAGGAAGTTCATCTTGGTCCTCATGCCCAAATAGGAGGAGAGGTATATGTCCACAGTGTTGGAATATTAATTAATCTGCAATCAACATATTTTTCTCCCCTGCCCCACATAATTTTCCCTGCAACTCTATGTTGACCTACCAACATTAAATAGTGGTAGGTAATTTTGAATTTGAATTGTAGCGCTTATTTTTGAGCTAACATATGCAAACAAAAGGAAAGAATGTTACGGTTAGTAGGTAGAGTGATTTTTTGTATTAGAGAATTTGACCCTACAGTAGCAAAAGGAATGTTAGCAGAAGACAAGGAGAAAACAACAGTGCATAGGAATTTTATCAAATGTAGCATAGTGACAGTAGAAGCTTCAAAACAACAATCAGTTTATGTTTAGGTGTGAGTGTAGCACCAGGTTAGGACAGTGGTCCAATATTGTATGAAGAAAATTTTGTTCACATAAAACAAAGCATGTCTTCTATGATTTTGTAATTTTTGAAATCAAGAAGGAATATCTGAAGATTGTTTTCTATGTGTCATATTTTGTTGTCTCTACACTGTGTTTGTCATTTTTTGTTATGTCCATCATTTAGTCACAACATTGTTTCTATATTTTTGTACCCCTACCTACCAAGAAGTGGTATCAAAGCCCCTTTTTTTTTGGAAGTTTTTTATTGTGGGTGTATTTGAAAAATCCCTAGGATTCTAGGCATTATTCAGTTCTCTCTTGTCTAAGAATTATGGTAGGAGGTGAAAGCAAAGGTTGGTAGCAACCACCAAGTTTTGATGGACAAATTTATGATATATGGGCTAAGAAAATGAGAACAATCTTGGTTGCAAATGACCTATGGAAGTTGGTCACAAATTGATTCAATGATATCATAGACTAAGCAACCTATCCAACCCTCTCTAATGTACAAAAGAATTAGTTGAAAGAAACAAGGATGAAAGATGCAAAATTCCTCAATTTGATTGAGGCAGCCTTGATAGAGGCTATTTTCCTACGTATTGCATCAGAAAATTACTCAAAACAAGCTTGGGAAATTCTAAAAAATAGCTAAAGGGGATTGATAATGTCAGATTAGTTAAGTTATAGCTCTTAAGAAGAGATTTTGAGACTCTACAAATGAAAGATAGTGAGTCCATTTCAAATTTTCATACTAAAGTGTCTACCTTGATTAATCAGTTGAGAATCAATGGGGAAACACTAGAAGAACAAAGGATTATTGAGAAAAACCTAAGAATTTTTCCCTCTAGGTTTGATCTTATAGTCATTTCCATTGAAGAGGACAAGGATCTGTTCAAAATGATTGTAGATGAGTTAATGGGTTCACTACAAACCCATGAGTAGGAGTTGAACAAATATGCCCCTTCCGTAGATGAAGCCTTCAAGGCTCAGACCAATGTAAGAGGTTGGGGAGGAGGAAGAAACAATAAAGGTAGAGGAAGAAGCAATTTTGGAAGAGGAGGTTCTGACAACCAAGAGGATCCAAGCAACTCATAG
Source organism: Sequoia sempervirens (assembly GCA_007258455.2). Classification (NCBI taxonomy): domain Eukaryota; kingdom Viridiplantae; phylum Streptophyta; class Pinopsida; order Cupressales; family Cupressaceae; genus Sequoia; species Sequoia sempervirens. Next base: position 25,171 of record VDFB02319004.1, read on the forward strand.
TCAGCATACCAAAACTAGAAGAATAATAGTTCAAATCAGAGGTATGACAAGAGCAATGTGCAATGTTAGTACTGTCACAAGTATGGACATTATTCTAGTGAGTGTAGAAAGAAGAAACGTGACCATGGGAGTCAAAATGCCAATGTAGCAAATGAAAACAAGGCTGAAAATGAGAAACATCCAATGTATTTATTGTTTGCAACCTTGTTGAGCACAACAATGATGAAGTATGGTACTTGGACAAAACTTGTAGCAACCACATGATTGGTAGCAAGAATTTCTTTGCCTCCATAGACAGCAGTATAAAAACTGAAATCAAGATGGGAAATAATGAGAAAGTTCCCATCATGGGAAAAGGTGTTGTCAAAATTCAAACCAAGAGTGGTGAAAGGAAAAATATCCAAGATGTCTATTATGCCACTGGCATAAAGCATAACTTGTTGAGCATTGGACAAATGGTCCAAAATGGTTATAGAATCTTGATGGAGAATGGAGAGTGCAAGATATTTGACAAAGGAAACAACAAGAAAGTGATGGCAGCAGTGTAGATGACAATAAAATGTTTCCTTTTAGGATGCACATAGTGTCTACGATGTTCACAACAAAAGGAAAACAAGAATATGGTTCACCAGTGCTCACAACAATAGAACAACAATCCACAATGAAATAGCAGTTTGCATTCAAAACAGTCATTAAAGACCCATCCAAACTTTGGAATTTAAGGTATGGGCACTTAATCTTTACTAATTTAAGTTTATTTTCTAGGAAGGAATGGTTAGAGTTCTACCATCTATTTCAGAACTCGATGGAAAATGTGAAGCATGCATTTTAGGAAAGCAACATAGACAACCATTTCAATCAGGGTATTTGAGGAGAGCAAGAGCACCATTAGAATTAGCATACTCAGATTTATGTGGACCCATGAAAACCCCCACATTAGGAGGAAACATCTATTTCATGAAATTTATAGATGATTACAACAGAAATATATTGGTTTATTTTTTGAAAAATAAATTGGAAGCCTTTGAGAAATTTAAATGGTTTAAGGCATTAGTTGAAAAAGAAAGTGGACACTCTATCAATTCCCTTAGAACTGATAGAGGGGGAGAGTACATCTCCAAAGATTTCCTAAATTTTTGTAGGAGTGAGGGTATTCATAAAAAATTTATAACTAGATATACCCCACAACAAAATGGAGTGGATGAAAGGAAAAACAGAGTCATTCAAGTCATAGCAGCAAGTATGTTGAAAGCAAAAGGGTTGTCACACATATTTTGGAGTGAAGCTATAGCAACAGTTGTTTACATATTGAATAGGTGTCCTACAAAGGCCGTTCATGATAGGATTCCACAAGAGGCCTAGACAAACAACAAGTGGAGTGTTGAACACCTAAGAATCTTTGGGTGTGTGGCATATGCATTTGTGCCAAAAGAGAAGAGGAAAAAATTTGATGATAAGGGTGAAAGATGCATTTTTATAGGCTATAGTGAAGAGTCAAAAGCCTACAAGTTGTACAATCCCATCACCAAGAAGGTAGTGATCAGTAGGGATGTTGTGTTCATTGAGAATGAAGCATGGGATGGAACGGTGGACAACACCACGGGTATTTCATTCATAATACCCCTTGATGATGAAGAAGTTTTAGAAGACAAAAACTTAGGAGTTTAATAGAGTATTAGTTTAGGGAGAAACTACCACAGAGCTTTGAAAAACAACTCTAGTAGTGTTCAATAGAACAAATCTAAACAAACACATCAGAGTATCAACTCCAGAATACAACAGAGCAGTAGCTCAG
>VDFB02319005.1:0-19041 GCA_007258455.2 Sequoia sempervirens
AATTGAAAGTACAAATGGTACATGGTGACTTACTTTTGTAGCATTAGGCATTTTACGGGCAGATCAACTACTACATACAAGTAATCATGTCCCTTCCTAGACATAGGTAACCCCCCAACAAAGTCCATTGACACACTTTCCCATGGACGAGAAGGTACAGGTAGAGGTGTGTACAAACCCAATTTCCTGTTACTAGGCTTACTAGTTGCACACATAACACAACCTCTAATATACTTAGTTACAGTTTCTTGCATATGAGGCCAATAACAATACTTTTGCAGCTGAGTCAATGTTTTGTTTACCCCAAAGTGTCCTGCAATCAATGAGGTATGTGCTTCTCTAATCACCTGTGCTTGTTCATCTTTTGGAACACATAATTTACCCAAGTGATATAATAGTTTATCCTGCACATAATAATCTTTCTCTTCTACATGTTTACCATTCATTAAAGCAGCATAGATATCCTTAAAGTTCTCATCATTAGCATATTGTTCTTGAAAACTTTCATGAACCATAGAACTATTCTGAAGGATTATCAAAGCATTCATCATAGAAGGTCTAGAGAGCATGTCTGTTACTTTGTTATGGGTACCTTTCTTATACTTAATAACCAAATGAAACTGTTGTAGAAAACCCATCCACCGAAAGTGCCTACTTTGTTGCAATTTAGTTTGTGAGTGCAAATATTGTAGTGGTTGGTGATCAGTGTGGATTACAGTTTCTTTCCCCATTATATAATGTTTCCATTTTTTAACACTCTGAACTAAAGCATAAAGTTCTTTATCATACGTGGGATAGTTACTTACTGCTCCTGAAAAGGTTTCAGAGTGGTAGCAAACTGGTTTACCTCCTTGCATGAGTACTGCTCCCATGGCAAACCCACTCACATCTGTCTCGATCTCAAATGGTTGATGTAGATCTGGTAAGGCCAAAACTGGTGCGGTGCTCAACTTTCCCTTCAAAGTGTCGAAAGCCTTCTGTTGCGGACCTCCCCACTGAAAAGTTGCCTTTGTATTGGTTAATGCATGTAATGGTGATGCTATAAAAGAGAAGTTTGCAATAAACTTTCTCCAGTACTGAACTGCACCTAGAAAACTTCTGACCTCTGTGACTGTACTTGGCTTAGGCCATTTTACAATAGCTTCGACCTTCGCAGGGTCTACTTTCAATTGACCCCTCCCTACGACATAGCCTAAGTACACTAAGGATGTCTTAGCAAATTCGCATTTAGACATCTTTACATACAATTTTTCTTTTCTCAATACATCAAAGACTTTCTTTACATGACTTACATGATCTTCCCAAGTTCGACTGAATACAAGGATATCATCTAGATAGACTATGACAAAATCATCAATAAAAGGACGAAAGACATCATTCATGATCTCATAAAAGTAGCTGGTGCATTACAAAGCCCAAAAGGCATAACCAACCATTCAAACAGTCCCTGTTTTGTCTTAAATGCAGTCTTCCAGATATCATCTTCTGCAATTCTTATCTGATGATAACCACTTCTCAAATCTAACTTAGTAAAGTAAACTGCATGTTTTAACTGATCAAGTAAATCATCTATTCTGGGAAGAGGATACATGTTCTTTACCGTTATCTTGTTCAAGGCGCGATAGTCGATGCACATCCTCCAAGTTCCATCTTTCTTTGGAACCAAGACAATTGGAGAACCACAAGGTGAAGTACTAGGACGAATAACTCCTTTTTCCACCAACTCTTGAACTTGCTTTTTAATTTCCTCATTCTGCATAACTGATAAACGGTACATGCCGATGTTAGGAAGTGGCACATCCTGCTGTAACTAGATTTCATGTTGTATCTCTCTCTTGGGTGGCAACCCCTTCGGTTCCTAAAACATGTCATCATAAGCGGAAATAATCTTGACCATTTCAGTTTTATGTTTTGGGTCACACCCCTTGAATGCCTCAGATTTATCATCTTCTTTGGCTTTTACAAGCATTAGTACAAAGTTTTTACTTGAGTTGACCAACCTCTTCATTTGACCAGCATTAACTAGTGTAAGATTAGTCTTCACCTTATGTGCCCGTACAATGTATTCTACCCCATCTTTAAAAAGATGATACTTATTCTCCCCCCTATAAAAGATTGCTTTTCTGTCATAAAGATAAGGACTCCCTAACACAAGCCCACAAATATCCAAAGGGACCACATCGACTTCTACCTCATCTACAAAGTTTGCAGTGATAGCAAATCTCAATTTACATTGTTTAGTTACTTGTAGTTGAGCATCATCGCAAACCCATCCAAGTGGATATGGTTTCGGATGAGGTGTTGTAGCCAAATTAAGTTTCTTTACAACTTCTTCAGATATTAAGTTGACTTGTGAACCCGTATCAAACAGAGTATCAATCTTAGTATGTTTTGTTACAACATGAATGTGAAACAATTCATTTCTTTGCTTATCAACCTTAGGAGAAGATTATTTACTTGTACTTGCACTGGCATTAGAAAAACTTGCATCAGATGAGAGAGATATACCTTTCCCTTTACCTTGGATTCCTGTAGCAACAATCTTTGTCTCATCTCCGGAGTCAGAACCAAGATCTTGTTGAATCACTGCAGTAGTCTTCTTGCCTTTATCACCTCCATATCTTTTCGGCCTCAACTCAGGATGAAGCTTCCAACATCTCGAATCATCATGCCCCTCTTTCTTGCAATGGGAGCACGTAGGTTTCTCACCCTCTTTCTTAGCTGTAGCTGTTTTCTTCCCTTTGCCTTTATCTTTGTCTTTGTCTTTCCCTTTAGACTTACCCTCGAACTTAGATGGCTTCTTGGAAAAGTTATCACTAAAAGTATTCTTACCCCTTGACTCTATATGAGTAGCTTGAACAGACACCTCGTCTAGATTGTTGGGACTCAACATCAAAATAGTGTGCCTAAGGTAAGAATGTAAACCACCAATATACTTAAGTAATGTGTCTTGGGTATACAAGGGAACATTTAGAGCAATGGCCCGTTTCCTAAACTCATGAGTATACTCCTGGACAGACTGCCCCTTACCTTGCCTAAAGGTTTGCCAATTCATGGTTAACTGTTGCATGTAACCTAAAGGGTAGAATTGTTTCCTAAGGGCAGCAACAAACTCCATCCAAGACATATTAACATGACCATGGCGAGCAATTTCTTCACGAGTTTTACTCTCCCACCAGGTGAGAGCTGTACCTCCCAACCGGAGAGTTGCTAATTGAATCCTAGAAGCATCTTCTACTAGGCCTTGAATCCTACAGTATACTTCTACTTGTTGGACCCAATCGTCTAACTTCTTAGCATTTAACTCCCCACAGTATTTAGGTAACTCAAACTTTACATCAAGCTTAATTACAGGCTTAGACTTGCTCTTAAATGGATTTACATTAGAAGAAGGAGAAGGAGAAGGAGGAGAAGAAGGAGAAGAAGGAGGAGAAGAAGGGGGAGTAGAAGGAGGAGAAGGAATTTCTGGAGCTTTCCCCTCTGTGTCTTTCTGATCTTCCTGCTTCTTGTGCTTTGAAGAACCTCCCTTTTCGTGCTTCTTCTTGTCTGCATAAAGTTCGTCCACCATTGCCTTCATGTCAAGAAATAGCTTCTGGAAATCCTTGACACTAAGCTCTGAACTTTGACCACCTTCTTTTTCTTCCATCTGTGACGGTTGATTAACTCTTCGTCTTCCGATCTCTGGATTGTATTCTTCGAGTTCTCCTTCGCCTCGTTGCAACCTGGATCTCGTTAGCATTCAAATTGCAATACAAGCCACATACATAGCTCTGATACCAACTTGATCTATTTAGGATCTAGGACTAATTGCTTTTACAGAATGCTTAACGTAAAAGATCGATTATTACAACATTTAATTTAAATGATTACAAATTAAAATGCTCAAATGAAATAAATGAACATAAAATAATTAAATGCCAAGAATAAACTGAGAAAGAAAAGAGAGAAGAAATAGAGAGACGAAACCAAAGTTGATAACGGAGTTCGTCCCTAAGGACTACGTCTCCGGGTCCCTCTCCAATGGAGGACCGATCCGATTAGCTCCAAATTCAATTACAATGGCTTCAAGACTATCTCCTTCAAGCATTCAGCAGCATGACAGTACTCTGATATGCAGAAATGTCTTCAAGAACTCTCGAGCATTCTCCCGCTATCTCAACCTGGACTTGTGTAAAAAAACCATCTCTACCCCTCTTTTTATACAGGAAATTTGCCTAATTAGGCTTAACAACCAAATTAAATGCTCAACTTCCTTATGACCTCGTACAAGATCTCTGGTATCTCCATTTTGCTTTCTGGTTCGGGTGGATAAGGCATATCTTGTTAGTTATGGCTTAATTTGCCTTTTTGTTAAGGTTCGGCTTATAATCATGTAACAAAAGCAATATATGCCACTACAGTATTAGAAAGGCTTCGTGGCGCAGTGGTGGATAGGATATTTTGTTACCCGGCCCGCGCGGGTTCAAACCGCCGGCCGGTTTGTTTTAACAAACAAATCTCCAAATCTATTCAATAAAAACCACCGCTTCCATATACCATTGTAAGCGCTCGGGCTGGCGCAACGGTGAGCAGGTTGTTTGGCTTGGCGGAAATCACGGGGTCGAACCCCATCCATTTTTGTAAGTTAAAACAGACGAGACGTCAGCCGGAGGAGACCGGGGAAACCGAAAAGCAAAACCGAGCTTGCCACGTGTCGTGTCATTATTGGCCAAGACATGTCGATGTGTCCGCTGACGCCGATTACCGTGCACTGAATATGAGCCATGTGTCTCACTGCTATTCGCTGCGGATGCCCAGTCACCTGCCAACTGGATGCCAACTGTCCGCCACGCTGTGTACGGAGTGCCATGTCAACAGTACGGACAGGACACGTGTCAATACATGATTGGTCCGTACCGATGACTCACCTGCCACGTGTCTCGGCCGAATTCGTCCATGTCAAATCTGTACGGTACGGACGATATGCTGACGTCATCATCCGTACAGTCAACTTCAAAAGTCAAGTAGAAACTTTGACCACTGATAACTTTCACGTACGATGTCGGATTTCGACGAAACGAACGCCATCGGAATCGTCTCGACGAGCTCTTCGTGATGACGCTGATTCCGTCGATTTCTGAGATGATTATTTTTTTCGCCTTCTGGACGCCCCTAAAGCCAGTTTGACTGAGAGTTTGACTGGCCGTAACTTGCACAAATGGAGTCCTTTTTGACCCGTTCAAGTTGTGTTGGAATCAGGACGTCATTCTCTTTCTGATGAAGCTGAAATCTGGAGCATTGGGAACACTTCAATTTTCACTGAAAAATTGTCCCCCGGATCATTTATGATATTCTTTTTTCCCAATCCCACAAAGCAATCTATTTATTATGCATCAATATGCAATCTATGTAATAATTGGTCTGTCAATTCGATGACAATTTTTATTATATTCTTCCTTAAATTGCACTTTATGAGTTCCTTATTCTATTGTCCTTGTGACAAGAATTATTTTTAACTTTCAAAATTGTAGAATTTGTAGATTGGTATAAACTACAAACATGGCATTGACCTCTGCCTTTGAACTGGTCTCATTTTTTTTGGGTATTTCTAAAAATTTTGTCGTGGTTATTTTGTTTGGATGGAACATCTTATATGTCTTGTATCAATATGTTTCATGATGTTCTTTTTTACTCAACTATTTGAAGTTCGTGATAACAAAGTGTCCTTCATGATATTGTTTTTCTCTATACCCCATAGCGAGTTGTTCATTATCGTTGCTTTTCTTTTCTATACTCCATATTTTAAAGTTCATTTTTTCATCATCTGTTATTTTCCTATGGTTCTTATGTATATTCCTAATAGTTCTTTTACAATTTACCTATTTGTCTATTTCTAGTTATTGTACATTGTTCTATATAGTCCATCTATCCATCTTCTTCTAGCCTTCTTCAAACCCCATTATGCTAATTCTTTACCAGGATATCTATTTTTTATCAACTTGTCAGACTAAAAAAAACACTACAATATTTCAAAACTGATTTCAAAACACCTGCCCTTCCCTAAGTTTGTTATTGTGTGGTATATGATAAGATTCCATGAGATTTTCATGGACCTTACCTATTTTTTCCACTCAGGGGGTTTGGTTAAATCCCTCAGGGCTTCATAATGCTAATATGGTAGGTAGGAGAATGAACGTGGGTTTAGTGCTTTTTCCTTCCACCGTCATATATTTCTTGCTAGTTATATACATGGACACACAAATTCTCCCATGTACTTATCTACCAAAGCAATACTCTATTCTCTCAACTTCCCCAATAGATTACTTATTAACAATTATTTACCAAGATGCCATGTATTCAAAATGTTTCATTTTATCTCTTTCTATTTACAACAGATAGTGCTAACCTCTTTTATTGTATATGTATATCATTTCATTTATATTGTTGTACAGATATAATAGGCATTCAACAAAATTAGTGTATTATAGACTATCTATTTAAAATTCTTCCATGCTCCTACAACTCGATCCAATGCAACTCACCATTGTTCAACATGATCAACAGTGTATGTAAGTACAAAATTTTTCCATTGTCAATAGATAGATTTTCTTAACTAATTGTAAAAATTATTGATTATTTTTAGCTTCATATTGTATATATTAATTTTACTCATATACTTACTCACTTTTTATGATTCCTTTTTTATTTTGCTTGCTTGTGCACTAGCATACCCTTGTATTTCATTTGCAAGAGCTAGGCTAAAGCATGCAAAAGGATTTGAAAACCAGGATATATTTTTCCCTTAAAGTTGTCACTACCAAGAAAACACAACAATATCATATATTATATATGAAAACACCAGAGTTTCCCCAAATTTTTTATTGTGTAATGTATGATGAAACTCCAAGAAATCTCACGTGGGCATTTCATCCTTTTCTTGTTAGATGGTTTGGCTAGAGTGCATTGAGCATCATGATGCCAATATGGTAGGGAGGAAAATGAGCATGGGTTTTGTGGTTTTACTTTTAATGCCATATATTTTTTGTTACATAGATACACGTGTACACAAATCCTTGTATAAACTTAGCTTCAACAAACATACTCTATAATAACATGTTTTCCATGTTATAGCAAGTCATAGGGAAGAGAAAATATGTTTCTCATCTCATAATCTATAATGACATGTTTCTCATGTTGCCTCAAAACAAGGTGTACCTTCTAATTCAATTATTCTAACAATGCTTAATAGTGTATTGTTTCATCGTATTCTTCTTCTAACCCATAGGTCACAAGCTCAAAAATGGTTTTATTCCCAAAATTATGGAGTAGATGCTACTTATAAAATCTTTCTTTTTTGAAAAAATCATTTGTGATGACCATTATAACTAATATTCAAATAAAAAATGACTTTTTTAAAGAATATTTTTTTATTCAATGTTAGTAATAAAAGATATGACTATACTAATGGAATGACTTTTTTTAAAGAATACTTTTCTATTCAATGTTAGTAATAAAAGACATGACTAATAAGTCTTTAAAAAAGAAAAATCCTTTAATCTTCCATACTTTTCCTAAATATTGTTTAATCTACAACTTTAAGTCTGCCATGTATTTGTATGGATGTGTATCTTAAAATAATTAAATGAGAATCTATCAATTCATTGATTAGCCTACACAAAAAGGTCAAATATAGATGTGCGTCTAGATCTAAAATTTTGAACAGATTATCATTATTTGAAAAATTAATTATTATTTTATTTAACTTTTCAATTCTCTTTTTATAAGAAAAAAACTATTTTCATACCTAAAATTATTTATTAAAATGAGTTTTAAACAACTATTCTACCTAAAATTATTAAATATTACATATTAATAAAAAAAAAGTTATTGATGATTAATTACTCAAATTAAAATTAATGGAGAGATTGCAAATAATAACATTCGTTCAACATGACATACAGTTTTATTCTAGAATTTCATAACCAATTTTCAACTGATAAATTTTCATTATGAAACACAAAGACCATTTTCCCATTTTTATGCAAATGGTTCTTAATCTCGCATTATAAGAACGGACAAGTGGACTATAACATCAGCTTTATAATGTTTTACAATGCTCATATTAAATGAATATATTTAAAATAATCACTGCGTCAAAATTATCTGTTTATAATATCTTCAGGTTAGGCTATTCAAACACTGTTCTACATAAAGTCCAAATTCATAGCATCGGCCTCCTATTATGAACTAACCTCACCTTATTTTATATTGCCTTATTAGCACGCTCTCCCTTCCTCACACCAATCAGACAATTCCAAAAATTACTGGTTATTTATATCTCCCATTGCAATCGAAACAAAAAAGTCTGCTACTTACTACCCATTCAATAGCCATTTGTGGTGCACCCTATCAACTGATCGTTGCATGCATAGGCATGTGACTACTAGTATTAATATTACTTTTATAAATGAATATCTATATTAACATTTACAAAATAATGTCACACATGCAAATAAAAACGATCACTGGAAATGCCTCAGAAAGATCCGAAATCTTAAATCTGATAGTGATGTTTTGTAGTTTACTGAATCGAAGCGGTCGTGAGAGTTTGAAGTTCTAATGTCTCAGCAAGACCCACCACATAGAAATCAAAATCATCACGCGGAAATGCTTTAAATGTTTTAGGGTTTGAATCTCAATATTACTTTTTAATCTGTGGAGTTTGATTGTCAACGGGAATTACGTCGAACCCTACAATGGAGTGTGATGTTACCGCCACTCCCTTTGAATAATATCGTAACATATTTTTGTCTTTTGACTACATATGCGAAATCCTACGCCACCCTCGTGTTCTAACTCAATTTGGAAAATAGAAAGAAAAAACCGAGTAAACGCATTCCACCTGGCTAATTGTCGCGTAAGTAAATCAAGGAAGGCTTTGTTGAGTTGTGTATAAATAAAGAGAAGCAACAGAATGCATAAGGGCATTGCTACAGGAATGATGGCAACTTCGGCCTGCGCAGCTTGTCGATACAGGCGTATAAAATGTTCAGCCCAATGTCTGCTGGCTCCTCATTTTCCTTCGGACGACCTCCAAAGGTTTAGGGTGGTGCATCAGCTGTATGGAATCAGCCGTCTTCTCAAATTGCTTAAAGTAACGTAACCAGCCCCGATTTCTGTGTTTTCAGACATCAGATTGAATCACTTTCATTTTAGAGATAACAGATTTCTACAATTTATAAGGATTTTCAGTGAATATTTCTAGTTTAGATTGTGTTTGTAATTTTTGCATCAATATTTCGGATTACAGAAGTGTACAGGATTACACTCCGTAATCTATCATCAAGATATCAGAAAACATAAGAAAAGAATACTTTGTTCCCATTTTATGATACAAATATGGTTAGAATTATCCTACACTGTCTTATAGCTTGCCCAAATATTTGAAGTGTTTTGCACAACCATTTGGCCATCAGATTAAGAGAAACATTATGATGTTTTAGGTTTGAATGAGTGGAATAATGATATTAATGGTTTTGATGTGGTATTGTTATAGGATATTAAAGATGAGGAAAGAGCAGAGGCAGTTAATAGTTTGGTGTATGAAGCAACAGCCAGAGTGGAGGACCCTGTTTATGGGTGTACAAGAGAAACCCACAAGCTGCAGAAGCGGATTGCAGACCTGGAATCTCAGTTGGCAGCCACACAAGCAGAGCTCCTGAATATGCGTTTTACAAATGACAATTTTGTATCCCCTCACACCATTGGATCTCAGGATGCTGGACATGTGTCACAACAAAGTGATTATACCATGCGTGAGGAGGTGGATCCATTGATGTTATGGGAACCACTATGGCAACAATAAATTTAATAAAAGATTATATAATTGAAACTTGTTTCAAAATGGTTTAGCTCTATCTTAGCAACTTTCTTCAATTGCTTGATATGTGTTTTTATATATAAATGTTTCCATTATGTTTTTTCCCTTGGTAGAAAAGAGGGCATTATTGAGAAGCCAGGCTATGGTTTCAACGTCGGTCAGCTGTACTGCAATTGCAGGGCCCAGAACTTTATGTGTACCTAACTAGTAGGCCGTGTTCCCCCTCTTTTTTTCTCAAATAAATTTAGTTTGGCATTCAAAATGGAGCCCGCTTATGGTGTGGCACACTGAGAAAAAAGTAACTAAACATGGTCATTCGAATAGATTGCAATGGAGGGCCATTTCCAAATTGTAACAGTCAAGTCGCAAGTGACTGCTAACCTAATGAGATGTTGAACTTAAGTGAACACAATAACAATACCAACCTCTAGCAACGCATTATGTCCATGCCGACAATTATAATATTTTATGATTCTAAGAATTAATATTCTATGTATTGTATTTTTATTTCTTTATTCGTATATGTCAAAATCAATAGTGACATTGTGATGGTTAAGTAGTTGTGTTGTTATTCTTGTTATCAAGGTTCAAACTCCATTAGGATGCAACTGTTGAAGATTTATATTAGGGATGAGGTCCCCCATTTATGTCCATGCCGACAATTATAATCTTTTATGATTCTATGAATTGCTATTCAATGTCTTTTTATTTTCTTATTCCTATATGCCATAAATGTTATTTATTTTGTTGTTTCAATATTTTATAATGGTAAAAGAAGTTTTTAAATATTAACAATTAAGTTGAGTGAGCATTCTTTTTCACAATTTCAAATCAAGAAAATTACAATAAATTAGTATATAAATTATCTAATTTATTGATATCACATTTATAATAATTCACTCCCATAAATGTTGAAAAGATAAATAGTTTGAACAAATTCATCACTAAAATAAATGATAAAAATATAGATAAGGACTTCTTTTAGAGATAACCTTAATAATATTGTATAGTAGAATCAATTTTGCTTCATTCTAACATTTGTTTAATACCTTCCAATAATTAATCAATCAATTTATATTATATTATTAAGTGGATATAATACAATAATTAGTCAATCAATCATGATCAATAATAGCCATTTGAATCAATTCAATAATATTTATCCATTAACTACTAAGCCCCAAGTGTATCCTCAATTGAAATTGTAGACACCTAAATTTGGACACTTACATTTGTCCAAATTTATCCTTTTTCGTTTAAGTATCCTCTTATTGGCATTAATTAGGTAATATTGCTATTATTTAATTAATACCCTTAAATCTTCTAAATCCCCAAAGTATTTAATTAATAATTAAATACCTTACCCTTTATTTCTCCAACCGCCTAATCTCATCATTAGAGATGTACACATGTCTAATCTTTTATTAGGATGTGTCACATCCTCCAACTTTTGCAAGTTGACTTATAATCTTCCTTAACCACTAATTATCTTCTAATCACTTATCAGTTAAGCATAATTAGTACCTTGGTCAACTCTCCCCATCCCCCAAGGAATTTTCAATTTTTTTATCCTTCCAAGACTCTCGTTATTCCCATGCAAGTTCTAGAACCTTTTGACTTGTCACATCACTCACATGTGTCAAAGTCTTCAAGAACCTTTGACTTGTCACATCACTCACATGTGGGTAAGTACTTACCTTTTTAGAAACCCTGTCTTATCCAAAGTACTTATCATCTACCTTTTTTGCAACCTTGTTGTTGTGCCCTCAGCACACATGCCCCGTTCGGAACGGCGAGCCTCTTTTACTTCACCTTGCCAGGTCATTTTGTTGTCATCTCATTTTGCATGCCCCCATTTTGGTGTCCTAGATGGCCAGTGTACCTCCAAAGTTTCATCTTAATTTGATCCCCTCCATCTTAGTTAAGTCCTGGTTCCTTCTGGATCTTGTCTGGCAGTTTGCTTCTGCTAGCGGGCCTGCCTCACCGAGTTTCCTCCAGGCGTTTGTCATTCTAAATGGCAGAAAGCCTTCACCTCCCTAGACCTCGGAACCCGGATCCTCGTTCCTCGCCCTATTCAACTTGTGAAGAAATTACACTCCCATTGATCATCCCAGGCCAGACCCTTCGGATTTTTGTCCCTGGAACTCCGTTTCGTCATTGTCGTTTCTGAAGGCCAACATTGTCTTTCCACCCTCCGAACCCCGGACCTCCCACTACCGTCCATAAATTTGAACTCCACCAACCCACCTACCCTCTATACAAGCATTAACTGAGGACATTAAATGCAAGTTTGGGTATATATACCTGGCTCGACCTATCATTTTCACTTGTCAGGTTTGCCAGAAGAATTCAAAGTGCTTGCCCAAGGAGTTCAGTGCATCTGTCACCCACAGCCCTCGCGTCTGTGATCATGATTCGCCCATCCTTAGTGGATTTTGTATCTTCCCTCATCAGACTATAGGTAGGTTCACTGTTCGTTCCTTTGAGAGGTTTTTTATGATTTTACACCTAAAATTATGAATAAACATCAGCTAAAACATGTTAACTTGGTAAAACATGACAAGACCTACAAAACCCATGTCTTCAAATTCCAAAGAAACCTCCAAATCATACCCTAACATCAAACTGGGACTAAACCTCATCATTGTCATTCTTCACACAGGGCATTCGTGCCCTCCGAGCCTACATCGGCTCACCACCATCCAAACCTTGCACAAACCAACTGATCCATTGACAAGGAGAACCCACCTCCCAAGCCCAAGACCCCGGACCTCCATCATCTGAGCACTGTAAAACTTTTAAAAAAACTCAAAACAGCCTCCAGCCTGGCTTCCAAAGCCCGCTCCCATGGGACTCCGTCCCCAGGATGCCACATCATTCTTGCCATTTTGGACAGTGGGGAGAACCCATCCGCCCAACTCCTGGGGTCCGCTTTCCATTTCACTCCACTGAGCTGAACACAAAATGAGCTAAGTCACCATGACATTAGGTCCCACACCGTGGGGTTCCATCTACGGACTTCTGTAGCATCTTCGCCTTTTCAAAATAGCCATCTGATGGCATCTTCCCACCTTCCAGGTTCTGACCACCCTTTTGTCATGAAAACCAAAAAATGATGAACATCGACGTCCTTGCCATTACCGTACTCTGCCCACCGGGTTTCCATCTTGTCTCGGTCGATTCAAAAGGGCGAAGTAGGCCCGTCTTCCCCAGTTCTGGGTTTCGCCCCCTCGTTTGCTAGGAAACTCCACAAAGAAAACCCTATAGCCAAGGTTAATGTCGGGTCCAGCCCGCTGGGCCACTCCCTCCGGACTTCTGTGCCACACCCGTAATTTCAAACAGAAAATCACTGACAGCTTTCCACCCCTTCAAGCTCGAATGCTTTAAGATTTAAGGGTCATGAATATCAATCGTCTTTTGAGCTCACAGGTCCCGAACCCTAGAGTTCCAACCTTTGAACTTTGCTTCTTCCTGGCCATTTCAAACAACAAAGTCTCGACAACTTTCAGGCCCTGAACCTCCGGGAGCTCCAAATTGATCAAGATAACCTCAAATTTGAAAACCAATCTCAACCCATGTGCTCAAATTTGACCCTCTTCAACATGAGTCTTTCAAACCATTAGAATATGAAGGCAAGAGAAATCACCTGGTTTTCTCTACCATGTTCACCCTTTCAAAACAACATTCCTACTAGGGAAGTCTGGCCCTCTGGGCCCAGTTTGCCCAAAATCCCTCTAGAAAATGACTAACAACATTTGGAAGTAAAATTTTTATTTTAAGAATGAATTGTTTAATTGGATTTCATCCATGGGATTTCAACTAATGTTAAATTCTCTCATGATTGGTTGAACTCATTATCTCGTTGTTTGCAAGATATATGGAATCGGGTGCAGGATCCTCGGGGGCAGCTGTAGAGAAGGACAAAGGAAAGAAAGCAGGAAAGACTCCTCATGGAAGAGAGGACAAAGATCAAATGAAGTACCAGTTCTAGGGTGAGCCCCCCTCACTCAAAAATATTCACCGACTGGAAGGAAATCACAGATACCAATATCGGCCACGTCAATATTGATGAGTTCAAACAAAGGGTTAGAATCCACCCAAAAACTGATAATTCCAGGTTAATCAAAAAAAGTGGGATTGCAAAAGTTCTAGGATTCCCCCCATCTCCCATAGCCCATGAATTGGTCATGGCTTGTGGACAGGCCTACCAACCATAGACAAGAACCATTATTGATAGGGACAGGAACATCCTTGCTGATATGTCGGCTGAGGCAATTACCAAAACTTTTCACATTCCCACCTTTGAATAGATGGAGATACCGACCATGGAGGAAGGTAAGGCAACATGGGATGAGGACTCTATGGGCTACAAAAAATTAATAAACTAGTACTGGCTCAAGGAGAAAAGGAGCAGCGCTACAAAAGTGCCTCAAGAACTCTTTCACAGCGATTTCTATGTGGACTACCATGATTTGGTAACCATGTTGAGCAGAGTGATGGGCCTCCCTACTGCTGCATTTTTTCCAGAGTGGATGGTGTATTTCATTTAACAGATCCTCCATGGGGACAAGGATGTCACCACAAAAGCCTCATTCTATTGGGGAGGCATCATAACCGACTACTTCCACTAGCAGTTTATGAATGTGAAGAAGAGCTCTAAATTCTACATGACCTCCTATCTAGTCTACTCACTCGCTGAGATGAGGTAATACAATGGATTATTTGTGGCACCCAATGAGGAGTCAGGCCAAAGATTAAAAGTCTATGACAAGTATCCCTAGCTACAGTTTAGGAATTTCAAGGAGTACTGTAAGGTGAATGATGCCTTCATCGGCCACATCATCAAGTTGCTCAAAGAAGATTTTTAGAGAAGGGTCTCTCACAGTGCTCGGGCATTCTTGAATAAATATGCCTTCTTATTTTTACAATACCCCAAATTCACATATATGTGTTCCCAGGGTTTCACAGTAAGGCTGAATAAGCTACCCCAGAACCCCAATGACTGGATTATACTGTTAGAACTCTCCCGATAGCTGCAACATTTGCATTCAGTCCTCGATAGTAGACATTTGGTATGGATACCTTATCCCTTAGCCTTCGTTCAAGGAATGGACAAATTACAAACTTCCCAATGTGCTAGAAATTCTGAGAAGGAATTGGCATAGTATTATTTCCACCTACACACTACTCGCCCACAGGTGGACCCATATGGGCATGTAAGAAAGGCACTGGGACTAGGGTACACCCACCTACATCACGTTGAAGATTTTTGGGCAGATTTCTAAGATGACAAGGAGGTGCAAACAAGGAATTACATGCAAATGACTATGCACTTCGTAAGAAGGGTGCAGCTCTTTCCCATACCCGATCAAGTCGAGGAGGATGAGAGCACCATCATGGAACCTAGATATAATACAATCACTAACCTGTTGCTGCCTGCAATAGATTGGGATGAGCAGGAGGTTAATGACCTCAATGTTGTAACTAAACCAATCGTGGCTCGTACTGAAGAATGGGTTAAGGGACAAGTAGCCTGATTAAAGTAACAAGGGGTTGTCTTGACATATGAAGGGATCAAGAGTGAGCCTAGTGCCATGAAAGATGTTGTTGCCACAACTTCAATAGGAGGAACATCCAAGTCTCCTCCACTTACAAGATCAGAGAAGAGGAGGGGGATTGAGGTGGAATAGTCTCCAAATCCAAAGGTTTATTCAAGGAAAGATTCAGGGGGCTCACCCTCTAAGAGGCCTAAATGGATGGGAAGCACCATAGAGCATCCAACAATTTAAGAAGGTGAGGAAGGGAAGATAGATTAGCCAAAACGTCCTCCAGCTCTCCCTATCTCTACCACCCTTTCGCCTATTTCCCAAGCCATGGTTGCCACATCCCCACCTGTGGTGGACATCTCAGTCCATCTTGCCTCATCTCCCTTGGTCGGGCCCATAATAATGGTTGACTCTTCCTTCATCGCAACTACTATGCTTTCCTTCGCTGCCATGTCACCTACTACATCACTCCCGTTGGTAGCAGTGACAACACCAATGCCCACACTTGCATTACCGAAGACTTTCTTGTAGCACATGTAGAATGTCACCTCCAAAATTTCTTAGATCTTTCTAGATCCCACCATTCAAGCTTCCTTAGCATGAGTCCTCACCAATGCTACGCCTTCATAACCTCCAATGGGACCACCAAAAATGGAGGCCACAATGTTAATTTTTGAAGAGTAGGAGAGGCTAGAAAAAGAAGCTTCAAAGGAAGTGGAAGAGGAAGCCGATGAGTACCACAAACACCCAGAGTATGAACACTGACAGATTGATAGGGTGATTCACGAAGAAGAAGAAACGGGGTCTTCTGAGAGTGGAAATGAAGAGGAGGGTGCAGGTGGTAGAACCATTATACAAACCTTCGATGATGATCTTGAAGAGGAAATGGCTAGACAATTGAAGCATGATGAAGAAGAGGTAGAAATGCCACCTCCTAGAGAAGAAGAGCAGGAGGGTGGCAGGATAGTGGAAAATATAGAACTCCCTACAAGGGAGCAGAAGGAGGATGTGCGACCTCCTTATGAAGAAGGAGATATAGAAAGAGACAAGCCCGAGGAGCATGTGCATGAGGAAAAACAATTTGAAGAAAGGAAAGAGAAAGAAATTGAGATAGAAGAAATCCCATGGGAGCGATTGCCTACTAAGCCTCCCATCAAGCACCTCATGTTCATCCAAGACTCCGATGAGGAAGAAGGAGACAACACTAAAATGAAAGAAAGGGCTCCCATAGACCTATGAACAAACAGAGATCCAAACAAGGGAAGGTGAGGGTGATCGAGAATCACCCAAGGGAAAATCCACTATGCCCAAATGGCTGGAGAGGTAGCTTGAAAAGAAGACTCCTGCCCCAAAGGATCCAAGAGCAAGGCTAGAGGCTATCTTGGCCCGAGAGTAGATCATAACCAAAAAGGATAAGAATCCCAAAGTTAGATCCAAGGTAATGATGGATGCTTTTGGGTCTCGAACTGTGCAAATAGCAACACCGATAATAGGCCTTGAAGAGAGAGTAACCTATAATATCTCCACCATTAACTTGGGAATTGCTACTAGAGAGAAAAAGGTGGAACACTTCAAGGAGTCAGTGGCTATGCTGGTGCACCTAATACAACAAGATAAAGTCTCAAAGGACGAGCTTAAAGCACAGGTGGCTGACTTGACTACTTACATCCAACAATGGTCTTCGGTTGAAGACATGCCTACCACATCCACAGCTCGACCCCAATTGTTGTCCAAGGAACAAATTGACAAGCTGGAAAAAAGAAAGAACTTGGACAAAACTACAGAGAGCTAGTTTCGACAGGTTCTATACATCGGGAACATGGGTATCAATCGAGTTGTTCAAATAGCCAATAATTTCCTAGATTTACATCAATCCCTAGAAGGCACAAAAAAGCTCTGCACTGACTTCACCGCAACATATAAGTCCACCTATCCAAAGATCGAGGCTATCCTCTGGCTACCAAAAGCCACATGGGAAAACAAGCTCGCACTAAAAATGGATGATCATTGGCTAGTGGATGTGTGGAAGCAGGACTTTGATAACAGGAGAGAAAGGTTGGAGTAGGTAATTGATAAGGTGGATCGAGATATTGAATGGGTCAAAGAAATTAGGGTGGATTATGCCTGATATTTGAGGCTTATGATAGGATATGACATGCCCATGGTGAAAATAGATCCAAAGAAGATAAAAGCCCCATTTCTAGAAAAAGATGGAGGACAGGATGTCAAATTAGATAACCATGGATTTCATGATTTTTTCCGCCCATGCCTTCACCCAGTCAGAGTTGTTCAAAGACCACACTGCCAAATATGATGAAGATTAGAAAAGGCTTGATGACAACTCCAAGGAATCAAGTTATCAAGTGTTGTGGTCCGAGATCATGGTGGTCAACAAACTCCAACCGATAATTTTGAAATTCATGGAATGTGCAGCTTTGAAGAAGTAAGAAGGAAACCCTATCATCAGTGAAGAATTTCTAAAGGAATAGCTATAGCAAAAGTAGCAATCAGTAAAATACAAAATGCTACAGTGTTGTCACTAGAGGACAAAATAGGGATGAAGACAAAATTGTATTTTAAATTGTAATATATTTGGGGGGTAGGGGTATGTGCAGGATCATGGTATGCCAAGCAAGCCCTTAAGTGGCAATGAAAATTCAGAACAATTAGAGTTAGGCAACTTGAAGTAAAAATTTGAATAAGTTATCTATATTATTTCAAAAACATGTAAGAATAGATTCTGTGGGAAATTGAATGTAGTTTCTAAACTACTAGGTTTATTTTTATTAAAATAAAATCTATTTGGTGAAAATTTAAAATTTCAATGCAGTATTCTTCAATTTCGGAAAAAAATTAAGTAGGTGTCTGTCGACCACCTAACCATAATAAAATGATAATATTTTTATGATATTTTAGATGTAAGTAGAGGACTCATGTCGGGATGTGGCCTTATTTTTTAATTTTTTTTCCATGTAAATAATTAATTATTAATTTTTATTACAACTTTTAAAAATATAAAACTTCGTCTTGACCACCTTAACTTGGTCAAAATTTCATGAAATTCAATTTTTTTTTAAATCCTATAGTATGCAAAGCATAGAATGTGACACATGTTTTGGATTCAAACAATATGATACCATTTGAAAGTTATAAATGTTTAACAATCAGCCTATCAATCAGGACTTTAGTCATAATTCTAATAGAAAATAAATAATAATAATCTATTAAATTCAAAATAAAACATAATTTATATTGGAAAAAATCTAAGAATCTCCTCTACAAACCCTTTTCATTTTATCAATTTTGGCTAAAAATAAAGTCGTCAGCCATATGGGCGAAGTCCGGAAAAACAAAGTTGTTAAACACACTTTTTGTGTTGACTTTTTAGGATTGGTATCTCCTAACCAAATACCAAAGAAAACCTGAGCCTATTCCCTAGGCAATGAATTTTGTGTCAGACATATCGGATATCCGATTTGAATCAGATATTCGATTTGAATCAGATATCCGATCTGTTCACATAGCATTTTAAAAAATGCCAAGACTTTATAACATATGCAATATATCTCATTTGTAGTTTATAGTTTATTTTAATATATTTAGTTTAGAATATACGATTTGGTTTATATATGATTT
>VDFB02319006.1:0-35763 GCA_007258455.2 Sequoia sempervirens
CAAGATTATTTTACAAGAGTATCCACAAGGACAACAAACGAAAGATAATGATTGATGCCCCTTTCCTTTCTCTCTAAATCATTTTGATAGACATCATCGAGAGGTCCTCGGAATAGGTCATTAGGATAAATCATAAGAAAAGATCAAAGATCAATAGTCAATGTTATCTATATCTCTTGCCAGTTTATTTTAGCTAAGGTGATGTTTTCTAATGTTTTTGTTTTTTTTTTTAGTTTCAAATGTTTTTGTATTTTATGATATTTGGATGTTTTTGGGATTTTATGATATTTGGATGTTTAGGGATTTTTAAGAGATATTTGGATGTTTTTGGGATTTTTCAAAGATATTATGACCAAGAACCTAACCTAAAAGACCTATCCTAGGGGCCTCAGGGGCTGATCAAAGATAATCCTTTCCTATGTTATACACACAAAGACCACGTAGTTTGACTGACTTGACTTATTAACAATGGGATATGAAAAATTGAAATGTCAGTTTATTATTACTGACTCCTAAAGGACTGACCTAGGGTGTCTTGGGGGCACATCAATGATGGCCTTGCCTATGTTCAAGCTCAGAGATGACGTAGTTCGACTGACTTGACTTATTAACAATGAGATATGAATAGTTGAAATGCAATTTTATTATGACGGACTCCTAAAGGACTGACCTAGGGTGTCTCAGGGGAAAATCAATGATGCCCTTGCCTACGTTCAAGCTCAGAGATGACATAGTTCAACATGGTTTTGCTTTTGTATTTTCAATGTTTGACCTTTTAGGGTTTTTGATGTGATTTGGATGTTTTGGATTTTTCCTTTACAATTTTCTAAATGTTTTTGGACTTTAGTTGTACGAGATTTGGAAAATGCTTTTGGATTTTCTGATGGACATTTTACGAATGTTTTTGGTGTTTTCGATGAGATTTACGATAACCACAAGATATATAAGAACTTTATATGATCCATAATGAATTTCCCCCAACGTGACATGTGATAGACTACCTCGATATAGGAAGGACAAACTAACCTTTGGAATATCATGCTAAGTAGTACTAAAGGGATTGTGATACTTCACAACACCAAATTATGATAAGGACACAAACAACCGATGGATGGTGATGCAAAGAATGATAGGATAAAGAGCCAAAGAATAGATGGATGTGCTTTTATTTACATGAGACACCTATTTTCCAGGTTTTCACCAAGGAACTTGACCAAAGTGCCACCAAAGTAGTTTTCACTAGAGGATGATTGTTTTTCTTTACTTTTTTCAATCCTTTTTTCTCATTTTTTTGGATTTTGATCATTTTTTGATTTTTTTGTATTTTCAAATTTTACACCCTTCAAGACTAGGCATAAAACTTTTTAAGATGCAAGTTATTAGTTGGTTCCTGTAAGGGTTCACCTTCAAGTTTTAACAATTGGTATGCTCTTGATCCATAGCTTGCTATGATGACAAAGGTACCCAACCAATTAGGCTCAAACTTTACTTTACTACCCTGATCTGGAAGGTTCTTCCGATTCCACTTTAGGACAAGATCCCCTACTTGGAAAGACTGACATTTGATCTTCTTTTTATAGCTTTATTTCAAGAAGTCTTGATATACTTGCAAGTTATTAAGGGCATCAAGGTGGCACTTCAATTCATGGTGGAAGCAACAAGTTTGAGTAGAGAGGTTTGTGGAACAATTGAACATTTCCCACAGTTCATTGCAGAAAAGGTGCCCGAGGAAAAGAAGTTGTTAGAAAAATTATACACAGTGGAAAATGAGGACCTGGTGAACATAGGGATTGAAGACCGGAGGTCAGCTACCAAGAAGGAAAAAGAATTCATCCATTACCATGCGACCATCCTCCATGCCAACAATTGCTCAGCAACATTGAGTCAAACTATGAATAGCATACGGATGAATTTCTTCCATTTGAATCAAATGGGATTTCCCTCCCCATTTCTCTCTAATAATTCAGTGGCCACAATGGAGCATCTCGCAGCAAAAATTAAGAAGTGGTAGGATTTATCCACCTTTCAGAATTTTAGCCAACCCCTACTCCTGAGGACATTGAAGGCATCACCCATTAGATAACACGACTGCTCTTTCAGCTTGAGTCTGGGACTAGGATATCCATGAATCTACCTTTCAAAGAAGTAATCAATCTACATGAGGCACAAGAGAATCTATGCGCCATATCGATACCATTTGAGGCTGACTGGCTACCTTTGTAGATCGTGATCTCAAAGCTTTAACTCCATTTCCCATTGAATAAGACTCTGGTTTTCTAATAAAAAAATTTGGGTTACCATTCCGCAGGAAAAATGCCCTTGGTAGTCACCAAAAGTTGTGGATTGAAAATCCCTAGAGCTCCCTTTGGGTTGATGATTTTGTTTTGCTTGGTCTCAACCCATGCCTCATGTATTTGAATATCTTTGGGCCCCTTTTTGAAGAGATTCACCCACTGCCTCCACGTGTCTTCCATGTGCTCCTTGGAAGGATTTCCTCCCTTACTTCTTTATCGAGCCCTGCCATGCCTCCACGTGTCAGTAGTGTGGGCCTTTGAGAGCGCCCCTCTCCCCTTTGCTTCTCTATCGGGCTCCGCTTGCATGCCACGTAGCATCATTTTGTGAGCATCATTTGGCAGACCCCACAGTCAATACTTGTAACAAAGACTCTTCCACTTGCCTTCTCTACAGGTATTTTTAGTGTTGGAAGGGAAGAATGAGCAACAAGCCCCATCCTATCGCCACGTGTCTACATGGGAATTTTTTTGCTTCCACACTGGGACCACAGTCATCATTTGTAGGGGATGCATCTAGTTCGACGATTACTGCAATCTATTTTTTGAAATATTTTTGTTGCAACGACCATAGGAAATCATTGCAGTGGGCATCATTGCTCGTGCCAAGGAATCTTTTCTATTATGGACTCTCTAGTGGTGGGATGTTTTTCTATATATATTGCTTCAACTTTCTGAAAATGAGTTCAGAGAATACACAAAAAATTGTGGAAAGACACCAAGCCTTTGTATTGGTTTAGATTATTGTATTAAAACTCATAGACTATGCCATTATTGTTTGGTTTTTCTATTTCTTAGCTAATTGACAAAACATTATACTATGTTGTTATTGTACCGAGTAGTTTATTTGTAGAACTTCTATAATTTCAATATAGGTTTGTTGATTCAGACCATGTCTTGGACTCTTCTTTTTAGTAAATGTGTATGGAAGTTATTTTATGTTATTTGATAAACTTCTTAGGCTTTTCATCTATGCTATCTATTATTTTTGGACATGCAGAATGTTGAACGGGCCCTTAAATCCCATCTGAAAGGAATATTTATCATGCCCACACCTATATCTATGTGTGCCGCCTTAGGTTAGATCTTTATTTTATATCTTTGCTTCCTTTTCCCATTCAAAACCCCCAAATACAGAAGGATTCTATTATTTAAAAACTTGGAGGTCGCTCAATTTAGCACAATTGGTCCCCCCATTAACTGAGTTTCCCATAAGGTTGTTCCTTGACATTTTTAGGCATCAACATAACATTTTGGAACCAAGAAATGTATTAAATTTACTCACAATCATTTACAATCCTAGGATTAAATTGCTATACTTGTTGAGTCCTCACTTAGATTTCTCCAAACACTAAGACATTGCGAACAGTTAGAGATTTGGTGACACTAGCTCCCATCCATGATACAAACTTCTTAGGACCACCAAATCTCAAAATCCTAAAGATCCTAAGATCCTAAGGATTGTTCTATTTCAAAAATGAATAATACAAATGTGGGGCGGCTTTAGAATGATCGTTCTTGCACCAACAAGTATTAAGGATTTTGGATTCTAAAAAATGGTTCATAATAAGGGCTTCCGATTCAAGGAATACTATGATAAACTCCCTTGAGAGGTCTCCCAACCCTTAGAACAAGGGATTTTTGCATCATAAAGATACTAAGGGAGAGCTATCACGTACCACTTCTCGTTGATCACAATTTTCATCGCAACCACACATTTATATAATGGTTTAGAAGAGCTTGGCTTTAGCTCATTAGCGCTTGGGTCGTTCCCTCCTTTTGAAGCTAGGAGGTAGGCCCTCTAAATATAAACAATAGCAAGGAAGTATTTTTATAGTTTGATCATCCTAGTTTGCATGAAACAAGGAGAGAACACACACCACGCCCTTTCCTTACACTCGCAAGGGGTTCATTTTTAATCTAAAATGAAATATGAAGGTAATTTTGCAAAGTGTTAAGGAGTGTTTATGTTTCTCAAGATCACCAAGTGGCACGAGAGAATTGCATAGGCATCCAATAACAATGTTGCAAATCAAAACACAACAAACACTTATAAATTTGAACACCTCAAAGCAATGATGAGTTCGTTTTAAGCACCAAATGAAATGTTATGTTGCCTTGTTCAATTTTAAACCCAAAAGACAATGATGAGATGAGGGTTCAGTTTTAGTCTCATTTGAGTGTTCGTTTTATAACCCAATTGAAATTTAGTGAGGTCCTAGAACATAAAGTAGAAAGCATAAGAAATTGGGTTATAATTTCCCCAAAGCATCAAATGCTTGTTACAATCATAAGATATGAAGAAGAGAATGCTTTCTTTACTTAGTTGCATATCATCCAACCTATAAAACCGTGTTAGTCTAAAAACCAGAACAATGTTAGAGGCATGTTAATACTCTGATGAATCGAAAAATTTAAAACCCCTGCTGAAAAATGATCGTTAAACTTCTTACCAAGTTTGGGCGTCATTGCACATGATAGCGTTGCTTTGGTGAATAAGGGCGTCACTTTGGTGAATAAGGGTGTCACTTTGTAGAAAGAAAAGAGAGAACGATAGTGTCACTATTTGGTTGGGTGTCACCATTTGAAAATATTTGATACCTTAATAAAGTATTAGCGTCATTGTTTATTTAATCAACGTCAGTTCATTTAATAGGCATTGCGATTTTAAATGACAATAGCGTCGCTATATGGTGTTGATGTTTCTTGCAAAAAGAAAAATGAACATAATTGGAGATAGAAATTGGTTAAATTATCGGTTCTCCCTCCTAGCGCCAGAATATCAACTGAGGATACTAGTATGGGCTGATCACACTTGATCCATGATGAATCAAAGCATAACATAACCACTAATACTCAATCTTCAAACAAGATCATTCAAATTAAAGATAAACTAAACATTTATTGAAATGAAGCATTCTAAATATAAAAAAATTAAAATGTCTATTCTACCCCATTTGAAATTGAACCATCAATTTTGAGGTTTTTCTATGTACTTATCTTGCACTCTTAGGGTTTTTCACCTAAAAGAAGAGAGATAGAACCCTAAAATTGAGGTAGTTCACTCAAAATAAGGTATGCAAGATGGAATTAAGACTAAATTCAAGGATCTAAATGCCACTAGATGATGAAAATGATTGATTATTAATGTAAAACTAATGAAATATGCAATGTTTGAAAACATAGTGAGGTATGCAAAAATGAACTAAAAACATAAAGAAATGCAAACAAAACTGGATGAGGTTGAACAGAGTGCACCTGGAAGTTGAATGTTGATCTTGGAAGGTTCTAAAAATTGGTAGAAATCATTGTTGATCACCAGTGGGACTCATTCACCAATGATGGGGAATCAGTCCTCCTATTGGTAAAAAGACCTGAAACTGCTTTCTGACTATCGGGAACTGGATTCTAACAAAATCAGCTTTTCCAGCCTACAGGTGGGACTCATTCACCACTGATGGTGAATCATTCCTCCAAAATTCTACAAAATCAAGAGTCAAGTCTGTGGGTCCAGATCTACACTTGTCTTCTTGTCAGGTTGACGGAGTCAAATCTACAAAAAATGGGTTATATGTTGTCTCCAAGCTTGAATTAGGTTTTTGTTGACTTGAAACACTTTGATGACTTGTTGACCACTTTTCAACACCTATTTCCTTGAAAAATCTACTTACAAGACCTAAAAACACACATTCCAAGAGGGGGAAAATGGTTAAGGGTTAGGGTATAGGGATTTGCCTTGGTCAAATCCCACTTTGGTAATCAAACCCTTGATAAAGAAATGAAATGAAAATAAGAAAGGAATGATGAATAAACAACATGCAAGTGTCCTAAACTCACCAAAACCTTGTTGAAGAAGTTTGAACATATGTCAATGGCTGCTCCAAGATGCTTGATAATTACTTGATTGAATGATGCTTGAATGTAATTGAATGCTTGAATGAACTAGTGAATGAATGGATGAATGGGGTGAATGCTTGAATGAATTAGGAGTAAAATGGGTAGAAAAACACTTATTTATACACACATGCCCTAATTACCTAATAATACATCACAAGCTGAGATAAGGTCCTTTTGAATAAAAACCCAAAGGAAATTTTGAATTATTTTGAATTTGGAGCCAATAGGGCCTCATTCGCCACCCATGGTGAATGGGTCCCACTCTATGCTTGTAAGCGGGTGTCAGGAATTAAGTTGCATTCAATGTTGTTTGTTGGTTTACATTCAAAAATACACTTAATTATGACTTTTAAGTGCATAAATGGGTTATATAAAGCATAAGAAAGGTGTAAATAGTGATAAAAAGCCTGGAAAAGTGTGAAAGCTTGTTACAAGACTTTACAAAACTTTAGAATAGGACTTGATAAAAGGGATAAAAGGTGATTTTTAAATGAATTATAATGAGAAGAGTCTAGAAAAGTGTAGAAATGTATTTACAACACTTCACAACACCTTCACAAGACATCATAATTTGAATATTAGGGACCTAATGTGAATGCATAAGTTACATTGCAACATTAAATAAAAGCAAATAGATCAAGCATCACAAGAGAAAGACCTAAATAACCATGAAAATTTCAATGGTCTATTTTCTATTTTAAAAACTTATCCTGTTTTGGAATTGGTGTCGTGTTGATGTGGGACAACGACCCTTTCCCAATCCTATGATCAGTGAGCTTGTTTCAATTGATTTTATTGAAGAGAATTGATGAAACTATTGTGATATGTGGATGAAAACATGATTTATGCTAAATTGAGCATAATGCAAGCTAAATTAGCATGATTTTATGATAAAAATGATATAAGTATGCAATTGCTAAGCTAATCTAAATGGATTCTAAGCTAAAAGATTCAAACCCTAATTTATAAACAAGCTAAGATAGATGCATGGGAGCCATTAATGGAAGCTTAAAACTAATATGCAACTAAAAATGAACTAAAATATGCTAAATATGAGTGTGAGTATGAGTAAATTCAACAACATAAGTTTTCAATTGAAAGATGGATCCATTTGTCTCCAAATAGTGTTCTATTTATAGGAAAGAAAATGAGAAATGGAGGGTTGAGATCAAAAACATTAATGAACGGTCAAGAATGGAGGAAACAGGATGCGTGGATCATGGATTCTCATCAATGGGTGAGAATGCAAGATGAGATTTAATCAAGGGTTCTCATTTGTTCCAAACAAACACACTTTTTACCTACACATAAAGGTCACAAGGTAACTTGCTCAAGAAGTCACAAGTTTAGCTTGCTTAAGAAGCCAAGTGAGAATATCCCTTTTTCAAATTATTGGAGGAAAAAATAATATTCTTCAGAATATTCATATGGGTGAAGAAGAAGGTTATTTAGTTAACTAAAACTAAATTAAGTTGTGCAAAGGGGGAATATTCCCTTGGAATATTCCTTTGCAAGTGGGAGGAATTGGGTTAATTAGATAATTGTTAATTAAATAAAGTTTAGTCATACAATTAGGGGAATTTAGAGGAATAAAGTGATATTCATTAAATTAAATGATTTAATGAAGGGGGGAAAGGTGAGATGAAATTTAATTAAATAACTTAGGGTTATTTAATTAAAGAAGATGACTTAGGGAATTAAATTAAATAGTTTGATTTATTTAATTTAATGAGATGAAATGTTAGCGTGAAAGGGGGGAATTAACCTGATTAAATGTTTTAGGTTAATAGATGAAAAATGATGCAATAAATTAAATAGCTAGGCTAATTTAATTAATTAAGTGAAAAGAGGATTGGTTTGAGAGGAAATGATGTTAGTATACCTAATTTGAGTGTATGATATCATTCAAGACATTTTTCAATGTCTAAAACCAAATACAAACTTACCAAACATGAACATATCAAATCCACACTTAGTGAACTATAGGATAGATACGTTTGCAAATCACACCAATGTTGTTCAAAATCCAAAAATATATTGATAGCTCAATGTATTGATCCAAATCAATGTAACACCATGCAAAATCAAGGTTACCTAAATCAAAGCAATTTATTTTCCAACCACAACAATTTTTAATGCCAACCTATGATGAAAAATCTAAACATCATCCCAAATCATAACATTGTCCAAAATCAATGTGCATGATTCCATAAAATACCACAAGTGTATATTCCAAATATGCTTGACCAACAACCAAATCAACTATATCAAGGATATCAAAATCAAAATCAAGATCAAATTTTCTGAAATCAATTGCTACACTTACCAAATTCGTTGATTCATATCACCAAGAGACATCTCCACCACAAAATCGACACACTCCCCCATTGGTTAAACCATATCATCAAAACATGGAGTTGTGTCCAAAACCATATCAACAACAATATCCTAAATATCAAGAAATTGGATATCAAAATCAACAAACTCAACAAGATCAATCACCACATCTCCAAGATGAATCACAACTAGATGAATCTCAACAAGCACAAATCTCACAAGATGACAAATGTAAATACACTCCTTTAGGGGATCCAATTGAATCATCATTAAACACATTATTCCATGCTAAACTTATCAATATTCTAGAATCATTAAATGGGGGTGAACCTAGCATCAAGTTCCCATGGGATGATAATAATGCTTATTGTGAATACCATAGTACAAAAGGTCATGACATGTTGGATTGTATCAATCCAAGACCTTCTTGATCAAGGAAAAATAACTATTGAGGATAATCATCAAGATTCAACCGCTAATGATAGCAATGCCAATATCTCCACCATAATTGTTGAAAACAATGATCAAGATCTATCCATCAATAATCCCCTTGAAGATGTTTCTACCACATCCAACGATTGAATCAACACACATCAAGAGTCACTTTTTAATCATGATCAAAATCTATCAACAATATCCAACAATGATCCATTTCAAGAATCATTAAGATCATTTGATACTATGATTTAAAACATTGACAATATCCCCACCACCATTTTTGAGGAAAAAAATCAAGATTCATACACCAATGATCATGTTCACGATGTCTCTACATCACCCAATGAGTTAGATGACATACCTCAAGAATTTATTCCAAAGCATGATCAACATATTTCACCAATGTCTAGCAATGGTCCTTTCCAAGACATATTGACATCATTTGACCTCATGGTTGTTGATATTGAAGAAATCCTTAATTCAAAACTTGATCCAAATTCACTTAAAGATCAAGAAAATATTGAACCAATACCCATGCATAATGAAGACATTCAAGAACCCTTTGCAAACAATCAATCCTTTGAAATTAATACATGCCAAGAACATGAACTCAAGCATATTGAAGATAATGCCACACAAAATCAAGATCAAGAATCTGTATCTCCAAGATACTACCATGATCTAATGGGTATTTTCCAATCCATACAAGATGTCACAAATAATGATCATATCCATATATCACATACTCCATCTACCTATGAGATGCTTACTCCTAATGGATATATAGATGATATTCATCCAAAAAAAGAGTCTCGTACTCTTGATATCATTACCAATGAACAAGAGTCTCCTATTCTTAATATCTTTACACATGATCAAGGAATAGCAGAATCTATAGACATATAAAAAATTGATCATAAATAAGACCTCTACATGGATGGTGAATCAAAAACATCCTTTGAAGAGCAAGCATAAATGGACCATGGGGATGACTCCCATAGGTATTGTAAGGCATCAAAACCTTTTAAAGAAGCATCAAAATTATACACATCTTCCATAAAGATTGAAGAAAGTAAGTATGAGGATATCAAACATTAGCGAGAATCAAAAAATATAAACCAACTTGAACATCAAGGAAATGGTTTGTCAGTAGCAGAATCAAAGTATATTAATAATAATCCCATAATATTGGGGGCAACTTTATATAGTGCAAACACCAACATGGCGAGCACAAAGATTCCTTATGATGAAATGAGTATGAACACTCCAACCATTCATATCATGAACCATTTTCCATGCATCATTCCACCCCCTAATTGGGACCAACCATAAGAAAGAGATCTATATCAAAGAAAAGAGAAAATTATTGAAGCAAAATAATTAGTAAAGAAAAATAGACAAGAAAATTTGAAATGGACAACAAAGAAAAATAAAGAAAATCATCCCTATCAAAATCCATTAGTCAAAGAAACTATGGGGAAAAATCAAAAGGGGAATTTCATCCATAAAAACTATCCATCGATACAAAAGAAAGCTTCAAGGGAGAACTACAAGGTATATCAAGAAATTGGTCCCAATAAAATATCCATACCCACCCATAATTGGTAGTCATCCCAAGTTTTGAGAATCAAAGATTCCAAACTATCAACCAATCCATATGCATCTTGTATCCCTCAACACATTCCACCATCCACTTCAACATCCATGTATGCAACTCTCGTATTGACCATGTATTGGTAGCAACTCTTTATCATAAGGACTCTAAGGGCACTCTATTGTGATGTGTGCATCTAGGTAAGGCTAACTCTGACTTTCACAAAGAAAATAAGAGAATTCATGGGTTACATTGAAACACCTGTATCCTAACAAAGAAACTCCTTCAAGTAGGATATCATTGGCACATCATGACAACAACATCTATATCAACACCAACAATGTCTATATCAGCACCACCAGGTCATTCAACATGAGCATAAAATTTCAAGAAATCAAAAATAAAGAAAATATTCCTCTAGTGAAAACCACTTTGGTGGCGCTTTGGACAAGTACCATGATTAAAACCTGGAAAACAAGCATCATGAGTAGAATCAAGCATCTATGTGCACCATTAACTTCCCTTTGTTTTGGTTTGTTATGACAAGCCTTAGTGGATGAACTTTTTGAGATGAAATCCTCAGGGGCTTCATCTAACATATCAAAGTCATCTCTACTAAAGGGTTAAAGGATATATTAACTTGTAGAAAGAGATTTGACATGATCAAATAAATATGCTTTCTCCAAGGTTTAACATTTAGTATACACTTTTTTGTTTGATGTTTTGAGATAGTTTGTGTTTTCCAATGTTTGCAAAATGGAAACTAATCTATCTAAACTATGCAATGATGTAAAAAGTAAAGAAAATTTCCACAAATCTGAAATTATCTAATACTGAAATAGAAAAAACTTTTTCCAATTTTCTTTGTTATTTCATCAAAATAAAAGCCTTCTTTAATGTGCAGAATAGATTGTTTCAAAATTTCAAATTCCAGTTTTAACAATAGAAACAAAAAGAAAGAATAGAGACATAAATGCACCTAGAAAATTTTTAGGACACCTGTAAAAGGATAGATTTTCCCAAGGGTGAATGGTTCCTTGCTTAGGGTTCAACAAAATAAAAAATGCAATATCTAATCTATTGTTTATGTTTATTGTTTTAAGTTGCAAAATGTTTCTTTTGTGGCTAATTTTCTAGATTTTTCTATCTAATATAAATGTAACAAATGACAAAAGATGAACAAGAATGAAAACTTTTTTAATGCAATTTTGATTGAAATTTTTCATCTAAATGACTACAAGACACCCTGTAAAACCAATATGCAAACTACTATATGAAATGTGTGCAATATTTTTGGATTTTTTATATTTAGATGATGCAAAATGCAAATTTGAATGATGTAAAATGCAATTTTGAAACCCTAAATGAGATGCAAAGCTAACTAATGCAAATCCTAGATCTACGGTTTTAGAGACTTCCAAATCAGAATTTGTGATGTACAATGTTGGGTTCACCAAAATGAAACAAAGTAAAATGGGGGTTAAAGTGTAGAATGATCTAAGGGTTTAAAAACACTTACCCTTCTCCTAGTTTCATTAGAAAAAGAGATCTCCCAAGGATAGGATTTTCTTTCAACCTTGAGGTGAGTCAACCCTATTAGTAAGGTTTGTTATTTTCCTATGATAGAATGACTGATTTTCACTTTTGGGAGATGAATTAAAATGCGTTAACTAACTAAATTGTCTAACCTAACACTTGAAATTTAGAATATTATGATAGAAAAAATGGAAATAACAATCTACAAATAGATCTGAGAAGGGAAGAATGGTGTGCACCTAGCCTAAAAATTGGATTTTGAGCTTTGTAGCAGGACTCATTCATCCAAGGGTGAATGGCTCCCTATGTCCTCTTTTGAAACTTCAAAAATTGAATCTGTAGCCCTCAATCTACACTCTGCTCCTGTACCTATAAATCTTGACTTTTGAATTTGAACTTGTAGCAAATCTGTAAAAGAAAATGTTATTTTGTGTGTATGGAGGTTTCCTCAGTCAAACCCCAAGTTTGGTAATTAAACCTTGATGAATGATATAGATCTAATAAATGACAAGGTGTGCAAGCCCTAACCTTAAGTGCATCTAAGGTTGTTATGAGCTAACACACAAAAACCCCTACTCAATTGCATTTAGAGCATGATTCCTATATGAGAATGATAAATGATAAAGATCCAATGAGGGAGAAGTCAAAACACCCTAATAGATTTGAAATATGATAATACCTTGTGGGTGTTGCCACAATGTTCTCTACACTTTCTAGGAGATAGCAATTTTGCTAAAATTATTTTTAGAAAATATAAAGATTTAAGCCTTGAAAAGTTCCATTTAAAGGATTCCAATTGAAGAGGTTTGATCAAACCACCTTTCCAAGCCCTTGGATAGAACCCTACTAGTTTTAAACCATACCTATAATAGAGTCTCCTTTAAAACCTATCAAAATGTCAAAAAACCACTTTTGATTTACCTTTTGGGGGATCAAATGAATTCATTTAAAATTTATTTTTGTAAGTATTATTCCTTATTATAAGCTTCCAAAAAGTATAATTTTAACTAAATTAAATTTGATTATTATATTTATTTTTATTTCTTGTGAATGTAGGTTTTTCACCAAAATCAAGCTCTCTCTATGTGGAAAAATGAAAATTATCAAAAAAAAAATAAAAAAAATAAGTGCACCAAATATTGAAGTCCTTGATCCAAAAAAAAAAATTTTCGATACATACAAAAAGGTTGTGTTATACGATCCACCTATGTTTAAAATTGGTTTGACTTTGAAACTTGATTAAGGAAAAAATATTCAATAAAACACTATAAAACCAATTGGAAGCACTAGATATCGTAGTTACAAATCTAAATTTGAAAACAAAAATAAAATTATCCTTCATGGAAAAAAAGTTGTGTTATACTTGAGCGTCACTCCTTAAAAATTTTGTTTACTAAAAAAAGCTAGTTTTTGAAGATGGAAAAAAATTTGATTCTAAAATTTTCAAAAATTATTTAGAATCTATAGACAAAATTTCACAAATCACTAGTTTGTATCATCTTCAAATTCCTCATGCTTTAGCTATAGGTGCCCGAAAGTGAAGATTTAGTTAGAAAAAATATTTTAGTGTCCAATTTGACCAATAATTGTAAACTAGTATTGTGGGATCACCCCTTGTTGTAGGTTGCTAGTAGAATGAAGATAGAAGATGGGATCACTAGGAAACAAGTCATTAGGTTAGAGAGAATGGCCAAATGCATCTCCCAAATGTAGAATCCATCATGATCCACCATAGGCGTCAACTTTCAATCATGAACAATGCTTGATAAAATCTTTGAAAAAATGAGCTTGAAGACCTACAAATACAAACAAAATAATGCTCCAAGACTTCAACTTTGCTTGCTTGAATGTTCTCCAAAAGTTCTCCTTTCTCCTTTATCTCTCAAACTTGCTATCTTGCTTCTCTCTAGTTTGAAATGGTGAAAGTAGTAGGTTTTATAGGCTCCTTCTCTAATTTCTCAAATATTAGTCCTGATAGCCTATATTTAAAACTTGAAGGGGACCCATTCACCCAAGGGTGAATGGGTCCTAGCCTAAGAGTCCAGGATCAATGTGTTTTGGGGTCATTAATTAATTAAATGCATGTTTTAATGTTGGAAAACAATAAAAATAGGCCTTGGGATGCATAATAAAGGGAATTAGGGACCTATTTATGAAGGGTAAAGGTGCATAAATGTAAGGTCACTAAAATAGGTCCAAATTAAGTGTGAAATTGTACTATCACCTAGAAGGGAGTACAATTTTCTACACTAAAGAATGCTCAACACCTAAGAAAGTATGGAACAAAATTAATGGATTGTATGGTACTTTTAATGAGTTTTGAATCATACAAGTAGATGCATATTTGGTACCACACTCTCTAGATGATTTTCCAACCATTTAGTATTTTCTTACAAAATTAAAATTGATCTAAATTTTGTTATAATTGAAAGGATGTGAACATGATAAAATTGATAAAGAATGTGTCTTCTTGGTTCTATCAAAATTGAAGAATCTATTTTAAGTGTTTTCATCTACTTTTTATCCTACTATGGATGCCCTAGGGAAAAAAAATATGATGCCTCACTCTGAATTATTTTTTGTGGCTTACTAGGGAGAAAGCAAGGTTAATTTATATGGATGCACTTCCCAGTTTTGAGGCCCAAGCTTTGGTGTCTCAATATTCTAAGAGTGGAGGTAAGAATAAGATAAAATTTAAGATAAAATAATCCTTCAAGTAATGAGTCTCTTTGTAAATTTCATCTCAAAGTTCATTCCTTCCACTTCTTTCAAGTCTAGTGAATCTACCTCTAGATGATGATGAAGACAAGTGGAACTTACACTTTTTTGTGGCTTACATGGACATGATGAGGCTCATTTCTTTAAGAGGTTTGATGCTTTGGAGAAGGCCATGCAACAACATAATATTTCTACCTCTGACTATTCCACTAAAAGAGGGAAAGTTCTTTATGCATGAGGTTTACATTCATCTACATATAGTTATATACTTGATTTAGGTTCTTCACTTCATATGACCAATTCACATGATCTACTTATGACTCTTTTTTATATTAATATTTCATATATTTTTATTGATGATTATTTATAGATGATATTTTTGGGGAAAAGCACTGCTTAGTTACAAGATGGTTTACATTGAGGATGTTCTTGTTCCTTAGATTTTTTCTAACATTCTCTTCATATAACGTATTTTTCATTCCTATAATAGGAAGATAGTTAATTTTACTCCCCATGATGTGGTCATTTGATAGCTAAAATGATGCAAGCAAGGTGGATAAAATACTCACTCCAACTTGAAAATGACCAATCACAATCAGGAAATAACTCTTTATGGAACAATTCCCTTAACTTGACTCAAACACTCTTCTTGTGGCTTATAGTCCTCAATAACCAACCAATGGAGTTATCTTTTAGAGAAGGTCATACAATGGCCAATAAAACACCATAAAGGTTCACCACAAACTCCTAAACATCATATCAAAAGATCCCATAGGGTTTCTTTGACCCAACATCAAGAACCAATAGCTTTCCCTGCTTCTAGGCTACTAAATTAGCCCTATTTTCCGAAGGAACTACCTCTTAAACACATGAAAAACACCCAAATTCATTGGGAAGTCTTAAATTATGACACAAAACCTAAAAATATCACACCAATTTGTAGATTCAGACCTTCTAGTGTGCTACACCATGAAACCCTCCTTTCTCATGCAAAAACTAGGGTTTCATTGAAAATCCATATACCTGGGCTTTCCAATCCAATTCAAAGAATCCAACAGACTCCAAATACCATGCACATGCTCAAAAATAAATTACATGGTCCATTCCATCACTATTTTTTCAAAACCCAACATAGAAAACTTTGTTACAAATAGAAAACAATATTACTCTACCCTAGGGGTGATCCCACAAAGCTGGTTTACAATTTCTAGGAGATTCTGATTTTTGCTGAAATCATATATTTTTAGAAAATATAATGATTTAAGCCTTAAAAGGTTCTATTTAAAGCATTCCAATTGAATAGGGTTTGATCAAACTACCTTAGATCAAACCCCCTTGGATAGAACCCCGTTAGTTTTAAACCATACCTATAATGGAGTCTCCTTTACACATATCAAAATGCTGATAAAAAACCACTTTTGATTTATCTTTTGGGGGATCAAATAGATTCATTTAATTATTTTTTGTATGTAGTCCTTATTATAAGCTTCCCAAAAAGTATAATTTTAAATAAATTTAATTTTATTATTATATTTATTTTTTATTTCTTGTGAATGTAGGTTTTTCATCTAAAATCAAGCTCTATGTTCTTACATGTGGAAAAATAGAGATTATAAAAAAAAAAATTAAAAATATGAGTGCACTAGACATTGAAGTTCTTGATCCAAAAAATGAATTTCAATACAACAAAAAAGTGGTGTTATAATGTATGCTAAATTGTAATTGGTTTGACTTGCTTGATTAAGGAAAAATATTCAATAAAACACTATGAAACCAATTGGAAGAACTATATATCATAGTTATAAATCTAAATTCAAAAAAAAAAATTATCCTTCATGGAATAAAAATTGTGTTATATGGGTGAGCTGTGACTCCTTAAAAATGGTGTTTACTGAAAAAAATAGTTTTCGAAGGACATGGAAAAAGAAGTGCAATATGATTCCAAAAATTTTGAAAAAAAATATATTTAGAATCTATAGACAAAATATCACAAACCACTAGTTTGCATCATCTTCAAATTCCTCACGGTTTAGCCGCTATAGGTGCCCGAAAGTGAAGATTTAGTTAGAAAAAATCAGTTCAGTGTCCAGTTTGGCCAAAAATTGTAAACCAGTATTGTGGGATCACCCCTAGAGCATCACCCATCTACTTAAAACTTGTCCCCTCAGCCTTCAAAAGTTTAAAAACATCTATCCCGACACAAAACAAACCAATCCACTGAGTTACGAGGGAAAACAGTAGGTGGATTGATCAATTCATGACTTTAACCTTCAATCAAAACCCTTATTCTGTGTAAGAGGGCAGTTCTAGAAAAATAAAGAAATCTCCAACAATTTTCAATGAAGGATTCTCAACATAGATTCAATTGAAATCTAGAACATGCCTCTATGAAATACAAATGCAATCAAAGCATTTACCAAATTGTACGGGTCGTATAGACCGAACAAAGTTCAAAAAACTAGAAAATAATAGAGAAAAATGTTGTTTCTTGATTTGATTTCCACCATACAAACTTCAAAACCCTAAATTTCAAGCCTTTAGAGGATTTAAATACATTCTCCAATCATTTTTTAACTATCCAACATCCACAACCACTTTTTGAATTCCATGACCCTTCAAATCCCCATTTGTTGCACTTTGACAATTTTTGAACTTAACAACATTACATCTTTTTATGCAACTTTTACTAATTTAACTCCCTAAGACTCAAAACCATCTATATCCATCAAAATTTCCTATTTATCATTAAAAAATGGTCATTGAGACCTTATTTAGCATAATAGACTCAAAACATAACAAAACCCTAAAGCCTACTTGGTATCATTTTAAATTGACAAAGATTGTTTAATGGTGCTCCTGCACCATACAAGATTCTAAATAAGTTGTTTTTTAGAGAAAGTTATGAGGCCTATTTGTACATGTTTTATGAATTTTAGTCTTCATCAAGATTATTTATTATAGAATGTGTTGATTAATCTATTATGAACTAGAGGTGGGGGGCCTAGCTCAATTGGCTAAAGCATTTTGTTGCAAGAAAGAGGCCACAAGGTCTAGTCTCCTCCCTAACCCATGGTACTGGAGGGCGTGTCACTCCAACACCACCAGTTACTTGAATTTTTTTTACCAGGAACACTACAGTTTATAGGGGGATGGATACCTGACCAATTCCTGTAGTCTAAAAAAATATATGTCATGAACTATTTATTCATTTGAACTACATGTATCTTCAACAATTGAGCACATAGAATTTTGTGGTTGGTCTTCCTATGATTTCATGCATAGAGGGAGTTTTTGTTGTTAAAAAATATCATCGATCCCTTTACTAATGGGAAGGCCACTTGTGCTAAGGTACTCCTAGAGTTGGTCCATAGTGATCTTATATCATTTCCAACTCCATTTTTAGGGGTCAAGTATGTTCTCATGTTTATTGATGACTTCTCATGAAACACATGAGTGTACTTTATTAAGTATAAGAGTGAGGTTCTCATCACTTTCAATACCTTCAAAGAATTTGTGGAGAAGCAATTGAGTCTTTACCTTTGATGGATACACACAAATAATGGGGGAATTTATGAACTAATTTTTTTTATATATTTTTTATAGTGAGTATGATATTAAACATCAACACATAGTTACTTATACTCCTTAGAAAAATGGTGTATCCAAAAGGGAGAATATAACCTTAAGGGATATGGCCAATTGTACAACTTAGTTTAGGTAAATGGCTTCAATATTTTTTGTTGAAGTAGTGAATTATGCTAACTACATTCCAAACTATATACCTCATAAGGAAATATAGAATATGACTCCAAGGAGACTTGGTCTCATGTCAAGCATGATGTTTCCTTCTTTAGAGTTTTTAGTAGTGAGGATTTTGGATGGTTATCATAAGGAAATAAAGAAGATTTATTATTTATTATGAGGATGTGAAGTCTTGCATATTGTTTAATTTTATTAATCAATATGTCTACTTTAAGTGAGATATCAAATTTGATGAGTTCTTCACACAGATTGATACTTCATCCTATGATTCTTCATCACTACCTAGTCTACCTTTTTCATCACTTGAGGATATTTTTTCTTGAAGTTGATTTAGATGATGGTCTCGATCCACCTCATCATTATGCATAGTCTTTAGCTCTTTGGTGCCACACTAGTCTTGTGGAGGCTAGACCTCTTGTTCGTGATCCTAGATCCTTGTTGCATGCATTCATAGGCTTCAAGTGTTAGTATTTTGAGTCATGCACTTCCAACAAGTCCTTAGAATTTTTTAGATACTATAGGTATCTTTTGAGTCACACACTTTAAAAAAAATCTTTAGTCTTCCTTGATAAGAAATAATACATGAGATCTTGTTCCTCTTTCCAAGGGAAGAAAGTTGGTTTAGTACAAGTGGGTGTGCTACACCAAATATGCAGTAAATGGTTTTATTAATAGGTATGGGACACATCTTGTTGCTAAGGGTTTTTCTTAGGTAGAGGGTATCCACTATTTCGAGACCTTTATTCCCATTTCCAAGATGGAGTCCATCTAATTTCTCTAGCTACATCTTGAGGATGGTCAAATTTTGAGATGGATGTAAAGAGTGCCTTATTGCATGGTGATATTCATGAAGATATCTACATGAAGAAGCCTCTTTATTTTGTGTAGGACTCTTCCCTTGTTTATAGGCTTTGTAATTCATTATATACTAAAAAACAAGCCCTTTATACTTTTTATGAGAAGAGATATAGCTTCTTGCTTGCTTTTGACTCCACATATTATCATTTCTATTCTATAGTTTAGAATTATAGACTTGGAGAGGATATTTTAGATATGGTAATATATGTGGATGAATTGATTCTCACAAGGAGTTCCATATACATGATCCAAAGTTTCCAATTAGCATTGATGGAATATTTTGATATGACTAATCTCGGTCTTCTATATTTCTTCCTTGGTCTTTAGGTTTACCAAACTTATGAGGGGATACTCATTTTTTTTAAAAGTACACTCTTTATTTATGTCAAATATTTTGTATGGTTTATTGTAAGCCTATGCCCTTGTCATTTCACTAAGTTGTTGTACTTCTACCAATTACACTACTCTGTTAGTTGATGCTACTTAGTAGTGACAATTGGTTGGAGACTTTTGTACTTGAAACATAGTCATCTTTATGCTTCCTTTACGGTTGGACTTATCTCTCATTTCTCTTAGGATCCCCATGCGAGCCATTGGAAGTAAATAAAATGTATTTTAAAATTTATCTAGGGTACATCTCATTTTGGCATTCACTACATAGTAAAATACTCTTAGATTGTGGGCTTCATTGACTTAAATTGGGTTAGTGATGTTGAGGATTGGAAGCATACTTCTAATTTTATTTTCTTCCTTGGTTCTAGTTTGACTGCATGGCCTTACAAGAAGTATATATCTATTATATTATTATTAAATAGGCTAAGCATTGATGTGTACTTTTAGCAAGCCATGTTGGTGTAGTCATGATAGGAGGGTTCCAGAAGGAACAGTTCAGACCATGCAATAATGATTCAACACAGCAAAATTAACACAAAAAACTAATGTAAAAACAAGACTATTCATTAACATACAATGCTTACATGCAATACTAGCCACATGGGTGAGAATCCAATCTCACAGGCCTTTCCTTATAGGCTTACAAACATACAACTAGCCAGCAAGCCTTCTTACATGCCCCCAAAGGGTTGTTGCAAAAATAAGAACCTACGACTAAGAACTAAATGGAATGTGAATAATTTATGGTTAACTATTTGATATTTTCTTCCTAAATGATTATAATGCTCCTATATATGCTTCTCAAGCCCCCAAATAGGTCTACATCAGCCACAAGGGTTAATAACCTGAGAAGAAGATCAAACATGAAGGTCGGCCTCAACATGATTTGATAAATCCATGCGAGAAGACATAACTTGTGGATTTCCAAGATAGGTCCCAATGAACCCAATATGTTATAATGATATTACATTTAGATCTACACACCTCAGGAAATAGGTTTGCACTAAGAAACTAAGCTAGGTCAACTATAATGCTTCGTCATACAGTGAAATTTTGAGAGAAAATTTTTTTAGCAGACAAGTGAAAATGATATGAAATCAAGATATGTGATGTGTCCATGTATAGATGCTATATCTTGCACCACGAGCTGAGAAATGATAATGAGGTAAAATACGAAAAGAACTAGTGAAACTGCTACTAAATGCAATGCATGAAAAACAACTATTTGTTTTTGGTTGATGCAAGATTTCTTTACAACCAGGGATGCTCCTGCATCAAACACCTAGGGTTGGAAGAGAAGTGATTCCCTCAATTTCTAGGTTTAGGATGGAAACCAAAAAGATCCACCTTAGCCTGAGATATCCATGATGGATCCTCTACTGGTTTTCCCTTCCACTTCACAAGGTATTCTTTGTATTGCTTGCTCCTAGTGCTCCTTTCAATTTTGGTATCTAAGATCTTCTCAATCTCCTCTGGTTCCTGATGTGGTAACTTCTTCTCCAAATCAACTTCATCACTACTACCACTTGACTCTCCTTCATGAAACACATATTATCTGCAACATTAAATATGGGTGATATACCCATTATCTTTGATAACTCCACTTCATATGCATTTCTAGAATCAAATTTCCTTGGGATATTACATGGTCCAAACTTCCTCATTTTTAACTTGTTGTAGATGCCAATTGGAAATCTCTCTTTCCTTAAATATACCATCACTTCATCTCCAACAAAAAATTCCTTATGTCTCCAATGCTCATTTGACTTCCCTGTATACTTCTTATTCATGTCATCCAAATGTTTCCAAACCTATTTATGCACTATTTCCATGAAATATAAAAACTCTTCTACTTATACACTCCTTTTGTTCTCCATAGTGATGTATCTTAACTCTACAACACCCCTAGGACTTGCTCTTGTCACAATCTAAAATGGTGTCTTCCATGTAGTTCGATTAACTAAATTATTGTAGGAAAAATCTACTTGTGGTAGGATTATATCTCAATTTCCTATCTTATCTCCAACCAAACATCTCAACAAGTTTTCTAAGCTTCTATTTACCACTTCTATTTGTCCATCGGTCTGTGGATGATATGTTGAAC
This sequence comes from Sequoia sempervirens, assembly GCA_007258455.2. NCBI lineage: Eukaryota > Viridiplantae > Streptophyta > Pinopsida > Cupressales > Cupressaceae > Sequoia > Sequoia sempervirens. The sequence continues at coordinate 21,929 of VDFB02319006.1, forward strand.
TGAACTTCAAATCTATCTTCATCTTCTTCCACAATGTTAGCCAAAAGTATCCAATAAATATGGTGTCTCTTTTTGAAACTATACTCTTAGGTACTCCATTCAATCTCAAAATTTCCTTGAAAAATAGATCAGCCACATGCACAAAATCATTAGTCTTCTTACAAGGAATAAAATGTGCCATTTTCGAAAATCTATTCACAACTATCATTATTGAATCATGTCCTCTCTGTGTTCTAGGCAATCCCAATATAAAATCCATGCTCAAATCTTCCCAAGGTCTCTTTGGTACTACCAAAGGTTTATAAAATCCAGTATTCTGACTGCTCCCAATTGCAACCTAAAAAATCCTATAATTTTGAGCATAATTCCTTACATCCATATAGATTTGCGACCAAAAATAGTGTTCACTTACCAAAGATATTGTCTTATCCATTCTGAAATGTCCTACTAATCCTCCACTATGCTTTTCCTTAATCAAATTCTCTCTCATTGAAATTTTTGGAATGCACAACTGATTTACTTTGAACAACATACCTTCTTGAATGAAGTATTCCAACCATTGTCTTCAGTCTATTACAATGAGTTCCTTACATGCTTTCCATGCTTCATCAAAATTTGCATCTTCTTCATATGTATATCGTAATTCATCAAATCCCAATACTTCCACTCTCATCTCTTTCAACAAGTTCCTTCTCCTACTCAGTGCATCTACAACTTTATTTTACTTGCCACTCCTATGTTTCAACATAAATGTGTAACTCTACAAGAACTCAACCCACCTCATATGTCTATGATTCAGCTTTCCTTGACTGTTCAAATACTACAAAGCTTGGTGATCTGTATACAACATGAACTCCTTAGGTAGTAAGTAATGTCTCCACTTCTTCAAAGCTTGAATTATGGCATAAAATTCATGATCATAAACTAAGTATCTTCTTCTGGAATCATTCAATTTGTCACTAAAATAAGCTATAGGTCTTCCTTCTTGGCTCAATACTACTCCTATTGCATTTCCACTTGCATCACAATCAACTTGAAATACTTTATCAAAATCAGGTAGTGCTAACACTGGCTGCTCTGTCACCTTTTGCTTCAACAGTTCAAAACTTTTTTGTGCTCCAAATGTCTACTTGAAATCCTTCTTGTCTCCTCTCATTGTCTTTGTCATGGGGTTACAAACACTACTAAAAATTCTAATAAACTTTCAGTAGAAACTAGCTAGTCCATGAAATAATCTTACTTCTCCAATATTTACTAGTGTAGGCCAAAATAAGATTTCTTTCACTTTATCTAGATCCTTTTTCGGTCCTTTAGCATAAATAAAAAATCCAACATACACCAAATCTATTTTCATGAAACTACACTTCTTGATATTTATCAACAACTTCTCTTCTCTCAACTTCTATAATACTTGCCTAAGGTGCAACAAATGTTCTCTAGTTTTACTGAAAATTAGAATATCATCCAAGTAAACAATAACAAACTTACCCAAGAATTTATTCAATATGAAAATTCTTAATGCATTGGTCAATCCAAAAGGCATCACTAACCACTCATATAATCCTTCATTTGTCTTAAATACAGTTTTCCATTCATCTCCTTCTCTGATCTTGATTTGATTGTATCTGTATACATCCAAAATTTGTCTGGAGAATATTAATTAAATATTGATTATTTAATTAATGGAATCTTTATTCCTCTACTATATAAATAAATTGCTAAATTTGTTTACATAGTTCCTATTCTCTTAATTCCTCTTTTCTAATTCACCTTCTTCATGATTTAATTAAAATAAACAAATCTAACTATTTTTTTATTTTAATTTATTCCCTCTCATTAAATTTGAATTTTTAAATTTGAATTTGTCACATTTCTACATAATCTTCTAACTTCCTTCCATCTCATCCTCCAACTCACCATGTGTCACATGAAAATAATTATTCTTATTTTCTAAAATTGATATTTGCTCTCAACAATTTTAACCAACTTCAGGACACATGGCTTCCTCCTTCAATTGATTCCCTTCTACACTTAGCAAGATTGTTTTACTAAATGGAACAATTGCCTTGTTTTCTTCATCCTTTTCATTTCTCACCGTCGAATTCTCCAGATTGGATCCTAATCGTTCATTATTGCCAACTCACCTGATGCCTTAGTGAAATCTATAAATTGAGGCCCTTTTACAGCTTTTTCATAAGGAGCATTTGCATAAAATTACTCTATAGGAATTCATTCAAGTCTTTTGAGAGCTTAGTTTGCACTTTCAATTCAGCACTTACAATAGATTACAATTCATATTAGAATCATGGCTCCTTTAGATATTTCTTAGTTTGTTCAGCACTTAGGATCATTTCCATTTCATTTTCATTTAGTTTAATTTTGTTTTGCATAATTTCCATATCAATTTGTATACAACAGTTCATTCATCATGTCATTTCATCATTTCATCCAGCTGAATCATTCAATCATGTAGATGTAGATTTAGATTTTGCATTGTAGTTAAATAGGATATTTGTTTCTTAGGTGGCATCCCAGTGATTAGTACACAAATAAGATCTGAGAGTATAATTACTAGGAAATTTAAGAATAGAGGGAGATGAAATGTTTTTAAGGAACTATGTTATCAAATTATGCTTTGGTTAAGTTAGATTTCCTTACTATAATACATTTCATCTAATTGTGTGTTATTTGTTAGTATAACTCACATATTTTCTTACACACATTATCCACTCTTGAAATCAATATTTTTGAAATACTTTGCTCCACTCAAACAATCCTTCCTTGGTTCGGTGCATTGGTCAATCCAAAAGGCATCACTAACCACTCATATAATCCTTCATTTGTCTTAAATGTAGTCTTCTATTCATCTCCTTATCTGATCTTGATCTGATGATATCCACTCTTGAGATCAATCTTTGTGAAATAATTTTCTCCACTCAAACAATCCATCCTTGGAAATGCATCTACAACTTTATTTGACTTTCCACTCCTATGTTTCAACACAAATGTGTAACTCTACAAGAACTCAACCCACCTCATATGTCTATGATTCAACTTTCCTTGACTATTCAAATACTACAAAGCTTGGTGATTTGTATACAACACAAACTCCTTAGGTAGTAAGTAATGTCTCCACTTCTTCAAAGCTTGAATTATTTCATAAAATTCCTAATCATAAACCAACTATCTTCTTCTAGCATCATTCAATTTCTCACTGAAATAAGTTATAGGTCATCCTTCTTGGCTCAATATTGCTCCTATTGCATTTCCACTTGCATCACAATCAACTTGAAATACTTTATCAAAATCAGGTAGTGCTAACACTGGTTTCTTTGTCATCTTTTGCTTCAACAGTTCAAAACCCTTTTGTGCTTTGGATGTCCACTTGAAATCCTTCTTGTTTCCTCTCATTGTCTCTATCATGGGGTTGCAAATACTGCTAAAACTTCTGATAAACTTTCGGTAGAAACTAGCTAGTCCATGAAATAATCTTACGTCTCCAATATTTACTAGTGTAGGCTCATCTAAGATTGCTTTCACTTTCTCCAAATTCATTTTTAGTCCTTCAGCAAAAATAATAAATCCAAGATACACCAACTCAGTTTTCATGAAACTACACTTCTTGATATTTATCAACAACTCTTCTCTCAACTTTTGTATTACTTTCCTTAGGTGTAACAAATGTTCTATGGTTTTACTGAAAATCAGAATATCATCCAAGTAAACAATAACAAACTTACCCAATAAATCCTTCAATACCTCATCCATCAATCTCATGAAAGTACTTGGTGCATTGGTCAATCCAAAAGGCATCACTAAGCCCAAACAGATGGATGGGCAGTTAAAGATAAACAGGCAGATAGGTGGGTAGAGATAGATGGGATGGACATGCTTGGATTGGGGTGGATGCTGTCAAGATTTTGATTCATGGGCCACCCATATAATCCTTCATTTTTCTTAAATGTAGTCTTCCATTCATCTCCTTTTTTGATCCTAATCTGATGGTATCCACTCTTCAGATCAATCTTTGTGAAATACTTTTTTCCACTCAAACAATCATACTTTTCTCCACTCAAAAAATCTATCCTTGGAAATTGGAATTGGTACTTGGTAGTGATCCTATTAATTTCTCTTGAATCTATACACATTTTCCACTCTCCATCTTTATTTTGTGCAAGCACAAAAGGTACCACACATGGGCTCAAACTTTCTCTAATCAATCATTTCTTCAATATCTCTTGTATTTGTCAGTTCAACTCTGCATTCTCTATCAATGTCATTCTATGTACTGATTTGTTTGGAAAACTACATCCCAATATGATATTTATTTGATGGTTGATACTCCAGACCTCTGGTAAACCATCTGGTACATTGTCCAAGATGATTTCTTTATACTTAGTTAGTAATTCTACAACTTCTTCACTCTCTTTGATGGGATTCTCTATTTTTGGATCATTACTTTTCCTTAGGATCAATGCAAAACACATGGTTTCATGCCTCAAACCATCAAGAAACTGTATTCCATCTACCAAACATAGTCTGAAGGTGCTAAAAACCTTACTCATGTCTTCTTCTTCCAAAGGTATCAACTTGATTCTTCTTCCATTTGATGTCACAATGTAGGTATTCCTTCTTCCATCATGAACAACTTTCCTATCATATTGCCATGGTCTCCCTAATAGTAAATGGAAAGTGTCCATAGGCATAACATCACACAACACTTCATCCCTATATGATCCAATATGAAATTTCACCAAATATTGCTCATTTACCAATACCTTATGCTCATCTCGAATCCATGAGATCCTATAAGCGTTTAGGTGTTTCAATCTCTTCAAATCCAACTTGGTTACCATCTCTTCTAAAACTAGATTGTCAATACTACCACTATCAATGATAACTTTACATACCTTTCCTTTGTACTTGCATCTAGTTTTGAATAGACTTTTCCTTTGCAGAGGTTCCTCAATTACCTCTTCATGCATCAAATCTCAACTCATCACCAATTAGTCACCCTTATTTGGCTTCCCAATTGAATTAGTAGATTCAATAGGTTCTTCCTCCACATATGTTGTTCTTTTGGTATGGTCTGGCTTCTTTCTAGTGTTCTCCTGATGACACTCAAAAGATCTATGTCCTCCTCCACAATCAAAATAGGTTCCTCTAATTGGTCTTCTCTCATATCTTTTGTCATTTTAGTACAAATTGTGACTCCCTCTATGTCCATGGTATGAATTGCTATCCTTCACCTCACTCTGGTAGGGTTTTACATCTTTTTTCTACTCTGTATAGGGTTTTCTTCCCCCAGATTGGGATCCAATTTTTTGAAATCTTCCTTTCGCACTTCTCTCTCATTTTTCAAATTTCTTGCTCAGCTTCATCTCCACTTTCAATGTGATTTGGTATTCTTCTTTAACTAATGTCACTTTCACTAGGCTCAATTCTTCCTGAATGCTTGTTCTCAATTCGTTGATATATCTCGCAACCTTTTCTTTGCTTGCTTCACTATGACTTGTTCTGACTATTATCTTATAGAACTCCTCAGTGTATTCCTTCACAGTAAACTCCTTTTTTCTCATATTCTGCAATCTTTTCAAAAATTCTAATTCATAATCAACTAGTATGAATTGATTCTTTAATTTTGTTACCATTCTATCCCATTTGATGATTCATTCCTTGCCTCTTCTATTTCTATCCAATTGGACTTCCTTCCACCATAATGCAACATGACCTTACAAATTTTCTTTTGCAAACCTAACTCTCTTCAGATCTTCAATTTATTCATATTCAAAGTATGCCTCCATTTCATTGATCTAATCAATCAATTCTTTTGGATTCAAATTTCCCATGTAATTTTGAATTTCAACTATAGGTATTTTCCCAATCTTCGAAATCACTTTCAACATTTTCATTTGATTTGATTCTTCTTCTTCTTCGCCTAGGGATTTTGCAATTGGATTCACATGATCTGATTCATCATCACTCTCATCATTTTTTCTAGGGTTTAGGCCTCGCCTTCAGTCTTCTTCAACCACATCTAATCAAACTCACATTCACACATCATTTCCAACATTTCATCCATTCTTATAGCAACATTCGTCATAGCAAGTATTCTTCTTTGCGGAATTTCTCTCCTCAAAATGGTGCAACTACCTCAATTCAGTGATCTAGATACATAGGTTTCAACTGCCTCACAATTGGAAATTAGTTGAAAACAAATGTAGTCTACCTCAAGTTGGAAATCTATTTACCACCAGGAATTCCTTCAAGTCTCAAAACTCACTCTGATACCACCTGGTGCAATCACGGTAGGAGGGTTCTAGAAGGAACATTTTGGACCATGAAGCAATGAGTCAATACAATGGAATTAACATAGAGAAATGATGTGAAAACAAGAACCTTCATTAACATAGAATGCTTAAATGCAATATTGGCCACACGGGTGAGCATATAGTCTCACAGGCCTTGCCCTAAAGGCTTACAAACAAACAACTAGCTAGCAGACCTTCTTACATGCCCCCAAAGGGTTGTTGCAAAAATAAGAACCTACGACTAAGAATTGAATGGAATGAAAATACTTTGTGGTTAACTACTTGATATTGTCTTCCTAAATGATTACAATGCTCCTATAAATGCTTATCAATCCCCCAAATAGGTATGTGTCGGCCACAAGTGTTAATAACCTGAGAAGATCAAGCATAAAAGTCGGCCTCAACATGAGTAGATAACTCCACACAAGAAGATGTGACTCATGGATCTCCAAGATAGGTCCCAATGAACCCAAGATGTTATAATGATATTCCATTTATATCCGCATACCTCAGGAAATAGGTCCACACTAATAAATTGAGCCAAGTTGGCCCTAATGCTCAGTCACATAGTGAAATTATGAGAGTGAAAAATTTTAGTAGACAAGTGCAAATGATCTGAAATCAAGATATGTGATATGTTTCCATGTATGGATGCTATATCTTGTGCCATGAGCTAAGAAACAATAATGCAGTAAAATGCAAAAATAACTAGTGAAACTGCTACTAAATGCAATGCACAAAAAGGACTATTTTTTTTGGTTGATGCAAGATTTCTTTACAACCAAGGATGCTCCTACATCACATGTGATTATTTCAATTCTATAGTTGATTTATGAGTTTGAATTTTCTCTTGATCCTTCCACTACTCTTTGGTGTGAAAATCATAGTGCAATGAACACATTTCATGCAATCTAGTGGAGTATAAAGAGACTAAACATATTGAGATCCACATGCACTTCTTTAGGAAACTCATCTATGCTAGAGCTCTCACATTAAATTACTTTCCTCTTGAGGAGTAGGTTACAAACATATCCACTAATCCTTTAGTATTGCCTCATTATCTTTAATTACAATTGATGCTTGGGGTGAAGGAATTTTTCCTTGGGGGTCTTCTCGAGTCCTTCACATTTTCATGTTTTATTTGCATGTTTTCTCTCTTTTGGAGAGAATTTTTTTCCTATCAATTTCCTCCTTTCCTCATTTATTGAGAGATTGTTTATACATAGATACCTTATCTAGCCTTGTTTCTAGGATCCATATTTGTATCTTTTTATTTGTTTGTTCCTCCCTAATTTGTACTTAATGAGGAATGTTTGTGTGAACAAGCTTATTTCCTAATTAATTACTTTTTAGGACCTATTCACACATATTTTGTTAAGTTTACTTATGGTTATTCTAGGGCACACTTCACATAGTTATCTTTTTGTGTCTCATATCTTGTCATAATCCTATATTTTCCTCTCCCACCTTGTCTTTATAAGCAAGCATTCATTTACAAATTACACATCTTGGATCTTACATATTCTTGCATGTTTGTTTCATTATTTGTCACTTCTCTCTTGTGTGTGGATGGTTATTTGGTGTTACAAAAAAGTGTTGTTCTTGTGAGTCCTTGTGGTGACATCAACAACTAGAAGTGATGATACCTTCCCAAAGCCTTCCCAATCTTACATGTTTTAGTTTCCATCTCTATTTCCATTAATATATTATATGATCTTGGTGTATTACAAGCTAATTTGAAACATCATCCTAAACTTACTAGGGAATAAAATCAAAAATTGCTTACACTAGAGTATTTATTTCATAATAATTTAATGGATTAACTTTATAGTTGAAAGAAAAATGGATACATATGTAGAATCTAGTGAGTTTAGTAATTAAACATAAATAGTTTAGATCTTTAAAATTTCAATTTATAATGACACCATTTTGGATGCTCTTTTTTTTTTTTTATAAAAGGAATATTACATATTGATTTGGAGAACTAATCATTGTTGTGGAATTGTAGTACATCCAACTATTACATTTTTCTCTTTGACTCCTTCCACTTAGCTTTCATTTTGTATTTCTAATTTTTTTTAGCTAATAAGATTTATTGTAGAGGGAGTCATGAAATTGCTGGCAAAACAAGGATAGACAACTGAGAGGGGGGGTGAATCAATTGTCACAGAATATTTAAACTTTTCAAACTTAACTTAATCTCAAATCTAATGAATTAACAATAAACCACAAACAATCAACACATCAGAAACATAGAGAACACCAATATTTTTTTTTACATGGAAACCCTGTTAGGGGAAAAACCACAGTGGATGTCAGTCCACAATATTATACCCTGTTAAAAGTATAATGAAGAATAATGGGAATGCACATGCATTTAGGCACACTGCCTAGAGCTCGCTGCTCAAATACAAGAGGGCTCATTTCCCAAAGAAGACACACGATCTTACAGAAATTTGAATTAGATCCAAGAAAGGAAGAGGTTCTACAAAACTCCCTCGATTGCGCTCTAGTTACACATAAATTCCTTCACACTTTGCTCAAACTCTTCACACTGGTTTACATAATAAAATGATTAGATCACTATTCACACACTTGGTATTTCTCTATCACTCCTTCACTACATAACTTCACACAAAAAACCACTCTTATTTATTTGCAACATGGAAATACATCAACAACTTTTTCAGCCAAAATAAAATATAAAACATATACACATTGTCGGCCCAAACTTACAAGTAAATTTTCAATATGAATCAAACACCATCGGCCACAACATAATGAATACTTAAAACAATATCCTCAGTGTTCCAAACATTCAAATTTTAACTCCAGATCTGTAATATTGTTACAACCACCATGTCACCAAGAAACATAAAAAACCTCAACAAGCACAAGAGAAAAATCATTAACCACAAGCATAATCGATCAACACATGATGTGCAACAAAAGATAGAGTATGATGTAGAATGATCCAATAGCACCAAGAATCATCAGAGAGGCATCTGTAGCATCTGAAATTACTAGAATCACATCAACTTCAATCAGGAACACTAATTGAAGCCATAGAAAAATTATCAAAACACAACTATTCATAACATGATTAAATCTTCACGCGGACATCTGAAACTTTTGATGGATAAACTAGATACACCCAACAATAAACCCTTAGTCCACTACGTATCATTGATCATCAATGTATTGAGCAAGACACTTTCATGACTTGCACAGTTCCACTGGGAACCTAGAACACTTTCTTTTACAAATTTATCAATATCCTTGACATATACAACCTCTAATACACCAAATGCTAATATTGTTGACATCAATGACAACCATATATTAGAAACACATCCACAACATCCAACAATCTCCCTTTGGAATTGATGGAAACACATGATGTGACAAACACCATCAATGCAACTCTTAATCAACACTTACTCCCCCTTAGATTCTGACTCTTCTCTTTATGTTGTTTTTCACATTGCTCTTCTCCCCCTTTGACATCAATGGAAAAGATAAGCATTATCTTTCCACATACAAGATTTGAACCACATATCTGCACATCTGACTACTCCCCCAAAGTAGTTTCCACAGAAACATCAATCTGGATCAGAATATAGCTATGAATCACATGGATTGATGCAAGTAAATACATCTCTAGTTCTTATCAGGAGGGGCAATCACCCCTAGCATCCCTCTGAGATACTCAAATGTATCCTTTGGCAATGGCTTGGTGAAAATGTCTGCAATCTGTTCTTTGGTAGGAACATACTCCAATATGACATCTTTCTCACTCACTTTCTCCCTCAGGAAGTGAAACTTGATTGATATATGCTTGGTCTTAGAGTGTAGCACTGGATTCTTCGATATGTTTATTACACTTGTTGTCAGCAATATACAAGGGCTAGGGCCTTCATCATCATTACTATATATATATCTTTTAGCATTTGTTTCCATCCACAACACTCTGAGTACTATTAACACTTGGATTTAGCACCCTGTTGAATGTGGAATTCAACAATCTAGTGTAACATGGGAATGATCTCAAAAGTATGAATACTTAGATAAGACCAAACCTCCAAAGAAAGGTCAGCTTCCTATGATGGTTATCACCTAATCTACAGATTTCTTTCGAGGGAAAAGGGTAAAAAGATAACCTAAAATGAAATAATCTACCTCTATGGTGATGCACCTAACTAAAATAAGATAATGAAAACTAGAAATTCAACACTTGACATCAACTAGTAAGAAATGAGCATGTACAATCCATTACAGTGTATTGTTGCATAAGTATTTCACTAAAAGGCTTGAACACAAAAAACCAACTCAAGGAAGATAAACTTCACAATCAGCAAGTAAAAAGCACCCTTTTGACACAATTAGTGACCTACTCTAACACACTATTTGCAGAAGGTATAAATTAAGAGATAAAGCCATAAGGAAATTATGAAATATTTCACAAATAGCTTGATCAAATCTTTAGACATACACTAAACTGCAAAGAATGAAAAGAAAATTAATTCATTACCAGAACTAGCCAAGGTATTATTTTGTATTCGATATCTCCAAAAAGTTACAAAGCATACTCCATCTGAGAAAGGATTGCAAAAAACCACTAACTCCAGAAATTGCATAGCTAGAACTGAAAACAAATGAGTTACAATGAGCCAATATAACTCACCACCCAAGTGGTTGCACCAAAGTAGGATCCAATAATCACCTTGGGTCAGATGCCCTAGAAAAGCCTAAGAAAAAGGCTTTAAATTCCTCACAAAACCATCTCCAATATGTGTGAAGGAATGATTTTGGCCATAACAAACAATTAAAACTGCCAACAAGGTGTAATAATGGCCCTAAAAACATGGAAAGATGTTTCCAAACTGAAAAAACCTCTCCAATATTCCCTCCATTTGTTTCTCTCTAAATTCAAAATCCCTATATGCTTCGCATATGTTGGCGACTGAAAATCAACTTCCCCTTGTTTGTGGAAAGTCATTATCACAAATATATTTCTTCATTTTCTCCTCATAACTCAGTCAAATAACCACATGCTTCTATTTGTCAAAGCATATGACCTTGTTTTTCAATGTCATATGTTGCAAAGCCTCAAAGACTTATTTACATTTGAAAACATATTCTATGGCTTTTGATTTTTATAAAAAGATGGAAAAATGCTAAACTCCTATCATCCACACAACAATAGGGTTTCAACCCTCAAGGAAAATAAACAAAAGGAAACAAAACATAATCTTCTCATTTTGCTAGAAGCTTCTTGGAGAAGCTATGCTGCCACCATTTCCATTGCTAGGGTTTTGGAGCTGGTTTCGAAGATTTCTCTATGAATTTCAAGGTTGCACAGAGGCATTTCCATGTGTCTGAACTTGTTAATTTCCCACGTAGATCATCTGGTAAGTGATTCTTTTGAAAATAAAAGTGAATAAAGAGCTCTTTGTTAGTGATTTGGGCCCTATAGGCTGCAACATTCTATACTTATTCACCCATTTCGAATGCTTTTTATTTTCTATGATTTCTCCTTCATTTTTGAAAGCTTTTATGATTTTACAGCCACGGCCTCTCTGTTCAGATCTGATATATTTTATATTTATTTTCTGTGTTTTATTACTCTTCTCATTTTGGGTGTCGCCATGAAGAGTAATGATTTGAGCTTTGATAGTCACAGAGGCTTTTCATCGCAACTTTTTGGCTTCAAGCATGAGGTAAACCTTCTATAGTGACCCTTGTGTATTTTTCCTGGCTCTGGCTATACATTTGGGATTTACTGTGGATTTAATGGCTACAGCCATTGAGATTTTTCATTGTTTTTCTTCATTTTAAAATGGTTGTAATTCAGCATTTGTGCAACACAGAAAAGAGAAATTTGATAGCCGTTAGGGATTTCTCTGCAAATGAATCTTCTTTGCACGATTTAGGGCCATAGCCCATTTCTTTTATGTCTTTTATCCTCAGCTAATGAAACTTTTGGAGTTCCACTCTTTGTATTTGGGTATCCTGGGCTACGACCATAGCATAGCTCATTTTTTATTACAAGTACCATGATAAAATCACAAGGCAATCCAGTGTCTATACAAAATGCACCCCTTACATTTGGGTTGACGCCACCAACATTGGACTGACAAAATGCAATAATAAATAGAGGTTTTCACTATGTCTCATTGAGCCTTGAACCCGATACTAGACATCTTTGTAATTGGCCTGCCACTTGTGCTGCAGTTTTGTAAATATCTTCATCTGCTAGTGGAATTATGTTTGAAATTATTCTATATAGTTTTCTCAATGAATTTGTGTAATAACCAAAACCATTCGTTCCAGTTCCCACAAAAGAAGAAACAAGACTCTTCATTTCAACCCAATCTTCCATAAAGCATGTTGTTGCTCCTTTGTTGTCACCACTGATTAATGAATTTGTGTGGCTCATTGAAGTTTCATGTGTTGCATGCCAGTTAAAACTTCCTACTGGACTCCTCTCATTATCCACAAATTTTAGCAATGTCATATCTGTATCAACATTATATTTGTATCAAGTTCTTTCATTTGATGGCCACTCATATTGTAAAAATAATATATCCATGTTTGTATAACCCAGATTTATATCGCTGAGAACAGTGCATCAACTTGAACATCAAACATGTTGTTGTAATAAAGACCTGTGTTTGGATCTGATTTACCATTTTTTAGATTGTAGGGGATATGAATTCACTTACTTAGTCTTGTATGGTATCTATGTTGTTTATGTCTAACACTTTTCAAGAGCAATCGACAATTACCATTACTTTCCTTCACTATGCCTCTTACAAGCAAAACACTATCCTATATGTATGACCCTATATTGTTTCATCCACTTTTGAAATGTAGGGGCATGGAGTCTTGACTGTTCACTTGATAATAATGTTGGAGCTGCATTTAGTAGCATAGTTTGTACAAATCAATGATTGCTTTCCCTTTCTTATGAGTTTGATAATTGCTATCATGCATTCATTGAGGCATTGACTTGGGAGAATATTATAATGCTGACATTATTTACCTATGAACATGATAACTGAGATTGCTTTATTTTACATGTTGCTTCATTGTCCTTAAAGTTTCTTCAACCACCTCTGTCATTTCTTACCAACAGGGCATAGTGATATGACCATGTTCATGTGCCAGTGCAAGAGGATTGATTATTCATGAACATGATATGGCAACAAAACTCGCAGTATTGTTCTTTAACTGCTGCTCCTTTGACTCATTATCTCCATACTAGCATGATTGTTTTAATCAAATATTGATAAAATACAAATAAGAATCTTCCTTTATTGCTTTGCACCTTGTCTTCATTCTTGTGAGCATGTTATCTATTCCTGTGACTCTGAACATTGTTCTTTTTATCTCTTAGATCATAATGACAATTGCTTAAGGATTATGGGCATAAGGAATGCTGCCCCTGTCACACTTGTTTATTATTTTTCATATTATGGTAGTCCTTATTTGTATCCCAAATGATCATCCTCCTTGAATAAC